>JAGDQP010013824.1:0-31742 GCA_022664845.1 Lepisma saccharinum
TAGTAGGGAAACAAATGGAGAATACTAAGTGGTTGAAAAGAACCTGGCAGTTTTAGAGTAACACTCATAATTTTCCCTACTATTTAAGATCATGAATAACGACTTATCTTTGTCGGACTTGCAGTTACTGAGATCTTAGGTGTGGAGAGGGAGAAATATACAGATGGAGAATACTAAGCTATTAAAAATTACCTCCCAGTTTTAGAGGCACGGTTATAGTTTACTCCACCGCTTGGGATCATTAATAATGCAATGGTGTATGGCTCATCTAGGTCGGACTTGTAGTTCATGAGATCGAGCAGGGGCACAAATAGCGAATTCTAACTGATTGAAAAGAGCCAAACAGAGGGACAAAAACAGCATGTAAAAATACATGGTTAAATAAATGGAAAGGACCTGCCAGTTTTACAGTCACACTTATAATCCCCACCCCCACCCCGTTTGAGATCATGACGAATCGAACGGTGTATGGCTTATCTCTCTTGGACTTGGACTTGCTGAGATCCAAGAAGGACGGATAGACAGGCATAACAAACCCTATATATTAACTTATTCACTGAAGTAAAATCAAAACCGTAAAATACTCATATATTTGTTCATGTTTTAGTAATTATATAGTTAATATAAGGAGCTTAATGATAACTACATTTACAGTTGAATAAATATTAATTCTACCCTATGTAATAACTTTGGACAGATTAAGAAACTAGTTAGATGAGTGAAAACTGTAGGACAATACTAAGTATTAATGTTAATATCATAAAATACTAATAGTTTTCTATTGTGCCTATGGTAGACATCACATGGTAGAAATGTTGTAAGAGATGAAAACGTATCCTTTGAAGTAAGTAAATTCAATTTCATGTTTAAAGATGACACAAATAAGCGGAAGGTTATTGCATTATTTTATATTGATGGCCTACTGTGACATACATTTGCACTGAAGTATCGTATCTTAATTATCTGTTTCCAATAGAAGAAGCATACAAATACAAGAATTGCGATTCAAATGAAGAAAATAATATACCGTAAGCATATGTTAAAGTACGTTCTAGTTATAGGCTTTTACCAGGAGCTCCTGCAGTGGTGGATGCAAATTAATTGCTCAAATTAAACGTTTCGCGTATTTGCATTGTTCACCGCTTGAGTTCATTCTTGATAGATTCAAATTGTGTTTCAATTGAATTTGAGTTCTTTTATGACCTTTAGATATCTATGACTAATGCTTTAAATTTATATTTTAGTTCTAGAAAATAGTTTTTGTCTGTGAATTCAGTAAAAATGCTACTTGAAATCAGAAATCTATATTCTCTCTTAATTTGAAATAAAATCATACTGGTTTAAAAATAAAACCAATTACATTAGGTTCAAATGGACGTACCCCTTTGTAATTAAACTATATTCTTAATAGCTCATTTGTAAAAAATATTTACTTAGTGCATACACAAAGAAATTTACATCAAATTTAAGACACATTTTACACTGTTGAGATTTTTCCTCTCAATATTACTATAAAAACAGTTTAAAGCAGTAAGAAAGTTTCCAATAAAAATACATTTTGAACAAACTATTGAAGCTGGAGAAGTTATTGTGCGTACAGCATTGGAGTTTAATGTCTTGTTAATTTTCTCTTATTTAAAAAATTAATTAAGTCACTTCAATTGAAGCGGTAGCAATAAGAAGTCGTAGGAAATTTATTGTAATGCCATATAAAACGGTTGTCCTCTTCATCACCTTAAAATTGATTCTCTCTTCGAACACACCTTGTTTTTGGGAAAGAAATCTACAAATCGATAATTATATATACATATTTGTAGCTACATTATACGCCTTTCTTCTTCCTAACGCTTTCGATACGTTATTTTAAGGAGTTTTTGGGCAACCAGTCTTGTACATATAATTTTGAGAACTTTCCGGATATCAAGCAGAATTCACGAAGAACGGCAGTTCTTCGAGTGACGCTAAGCAACGAGTCTGTTAGCGCCACTCTGGATCTAGCAAACTATAAGCCCGATCTTGATGCTTGAGGTTGCATTTGAAAGCCCTTTGACATACTAGTACACATAAAATAATGACTTTTAGGACCTCCGTGGGAGCCCCTAGGGTGGTTTTAAAAATATATCAGAATTTCACACTTCTGGTGATAGCACTTACCACACACCATATAGGCTTGCGAAATCGTAATCTACGCTTTAGTATACCTTTCAAACGGTGTACAACACGTCAAAATCGGTGAAGGAGGTCAAAAGTTCAGGGCTTTTCTGCCCAACCACAGAATTGTCACAGATAATAGAAAAGGGCCTCCGTTATTCTGTCTGTCTTTTGGTTTAGCGCAAAGTGGTTCGTACCGGGGGTTTTGTGGGTCAATTGCGGGCTCGAACAAGTTGGGGTAAATCGAAGTTTATTTTGATGATAGAAGTTATCCTTTTCGAGATACGGCCCAAAATTGGTATTTTGTATGAAGACTATGCACTTTTTGTAATATGCAGCCTTACAAAATAAGTGATATCAGTATAAAAAAAACCTTCGGGGTAAAGACAAGATAGACGCAATAATTCTACTCACAAAAGAAGTGATATCCATTTTGTGAGTTACTTTCGTTGTGTCACTATGGCGGAAGGATACTAAATCTTTTAATTTTATTACAAAGGAAAAGCTTTCCCCATAGTGACATAAAGAAAGTAACTCGCAAATTAGATATAATTTCTTGTGTGAGTATAATTCTTGCCACACTCTTGTCTTTACCCCGAAGGTTATTTTTAATACTTTTTGGTTATACAACGTAATTGGGAGATCAAAAAAGCATTGTGTCTTTCTTGATAGATCTACTCGTGTATTGAGCAATGTATGGATGTACAGAATCTATAAATTAACTGAAAAGATTCGAATATAATATCCTATATAAAAATAATAGTAGTGAGAGCATACGTTCTGACACAAATGTTTAATATAAGTGAACCTTCCTTTAGAGACGTTAATCAACAATCAGCATTGGAAAGTTGAAATGGCAGTTCCGAAATAAGGATACATATTATTTTCATTATAGCGTTATTACGTTGCTCTACAGGGAGCCAGTTACCGACATTAAATAAAATTATTCTCCTTTTTCTAGTTTATACAATGCTTTCTGAATCTAGATACCACGGGAATAAAAACACAAACATACATGCGTAATCTCTTTTAGTAATAATATGAAGTGTTTCCATTTTCCAGATAATTTTATAACAGCCTTGGGGTGTTGGCCTCGATAATGCAGCGGGCAAGCTCGACACTGGGAAGCACGGTGAAGGGCAGGAACTAAGGTAAAGAGACCACACTCCTTAGGTTCCGTTCCTGGCAAATAGAAACGGTCACCAAAAGATGCTATCCCTCAACGTAGTGTGAGACAATCAACACAAAGTGGATTCAGCCTCTATTGCAGAGAAACGGTCACTCACCAACGTGGTCACATGGTCCTCCCACTGTTGTAAGACTGGTATATGAGACTAGCTCCGGTCCTACGGAGAGAAACGGTCGTTCGCAGCCCACAGATTTGAAGGATGTAGAAACACCGCACTACAAATTCCAAACCTCTGAGAGAGAGATGGTCGTTTGCACTTGACTCCCACTAACTGTGTAGGAAAGGCAATATATCGGTATGCCCAACGGAAAAATATCTAATTTACCAAGTTCCACTCCTGGCGATAGGAGAAGCGGCCACTCCTCGTTGCTGAAAGGAAATTATGTAGGAACAAAAATCACGTAGTTAAAATAATTGTTTACTTTATTCTCTGAAAAGCAACACAATAACTCTTTGGAATGATCTGTTCAGACCCATACGGATTTGTTCGTTCTGACGGTGGGTGCAAGCCTTGTAGGGTCATTAGGTGGCATTACATATCTTCGGCTGAGAATTAGAAGGTTCTCACTATTCTTTTTTTTTTTTCATTTTTTCCCACCAGAGGCAGCACCTCATGAAAAGGTGTAAGTGCACGCTGTTTCATAAATGATAACATTATTTTTGACATTATTGCATAAAAGAATAGGTCTACAACCTGTATTCGAGCTAGACTTAAAAGGTTATAACGCATGTTCGTATAGAAAGTGGCATCCTGTGCAAAGGAGGAGAGCGATGGTGTTAGTGTTGCTGACAATATTAGTGATACATGTTCATAAACATACTCGGGAAGCATATGGGAACTGCCAGGCATTGATTCCGAAAGGATTTTCGATTTGGGGAGGAGTGTAAAGTCAAAATTAGGAGGGTGTAAAAGGAGTTTTGCCCGGTTTATATGGATTTTTGAACGCAAAAATTTTAAAGTTGGGTTGTTCTAAAAAAAAAAAATTGAGCGTGACACCCTGGCGGAATCACTGCTGCGAGGAGATTCCAATGCTTTCACAGGCAATCTGCGATATATATTTCTATAGCTAGTATGAAGAAAAGTGTGCTCAGGGAAACCTGTCTCGTAGGGAAAGAAAGTTACTACAGTATATGTTTTTAAAATTACTAGTTCAATTTGGCATTTGATAAGCCGAAGAAAAATGCCTGTAATTTGTGTGAAAAGGACCCAATTTCTTGAAACAAGAAAATTAGTGAGGAACTACTAAAGAAGTATGAGCAACACTGCATAGATAATAAAAAGAGCAGAAGTGAACCGAATTTAGATCGAAATGAGATAAAAGTAAGTACTTGTACGTGCATAGATTTAAAGAATGTGGTAATTTTACCACGAAGCGTCACTAGCAATTTCTTTTACAAAAGGAAGTTGAACTTGTACAATTCATAGATCAGATGTCATCTGCGCACATGCCAGTCAGATAATGATATTGCGAACACAGCCATTAGAATAATCGAGAAGTACTTGGAAAACCATCCAGATTTGAAGTCATTCATCGTCTGGGCTGATAGTTGTGCTTCCCAAAATCACAACTTCGTAATGTGTACTTCAATAAAGAAAATTGTGCAGTATCATAATCTTAAAAATGTTGAAACTAAGTTTTGTATTGCACATCAGGACATTCTGAAATTCAGGAAGTAGATAATCTACAACACAAACATTTTGAGGATGCTCTTAAAGTGTCAGAATTTTATTCTCCTATCTTCTTTATTTGAGTTTTCAAGCAAACCCTTCGAAAGAAACCACTGGTGATTCTTCAGACGCGACCAAACCATTTCATTAACTATCATAATTATGCGCAACATGGTTTCCGGTATTTTGTATTTCACTTACACATCTTAATTCATCAACAGCAAAGTATGGTACGGTTTAAACCTACTGCAGACAAAAATTTCTTTGATGTCAACATCCGATTTTCCGACAGGATTAACAAAATCAACACTCAGGAGAGTGAAAAAATTAAGATCAAGCCATTAACTGAAAAATACCAACCTCTGAAGAGACGAATAAAGACTTGCTCAGTATGTTGAAGTGGAATCCCCTTGTAGACACAAAGTATAACGAAATAATTAACATTGCTTAGATCCCTGTGGGTAAAAAAATAAATATTTATTTGAAAGAAATAAAACGTTTGGCCTTTAATTATGGAATATTTATTCCAGAATAATTTGCTATTAGTAATTACAAGTTCAAGCAAAACTAAATGATTATATAGTGTCCAAAGAATTCACAAAACTCAAATATTTCACGGCAGATACAACCTTGTAATTCTGATCTCATAATATAACGAACATTTTCAATGAAAAAGGTTCTAACTACTAAATAAAATTAAAGTAACTAGCAACATAATTATGGGATTAATCTAAATGATTTTTACAGTATGTACATTTCCATGTGTTTAATACATGCTTCATATATGGAAACGATGGAATCAAACATGTCCGATTTCTTGATACCCAAACTTTGAAATTGATCTACTGAAAAAAAACTGATACGAACGAACGAATAATGTAAATTTTCTCTAGCTTAGCAATAAACGAGGGATGGACTTTTAGCTAACCCTACCTACTTTCGTCCTGGGTAAAATTGTCTGTTTTTGTCAATGCCTTACATAGTAATAAAGGGTAAGGAGGTAGGTAGGAATTGCAGGTATAATTTTGGATAATATTTGATCAGGAAGATTCATTACTGTGTATTTTAGTAGTCTGTGTTGCATCACTAGAGAGGCACTCAAGTCCGTTTCGTCCTAAATTTTATTTGTATTTTTGATGTTTTGGATTTTTGTAGATTAAGTATCTATTGAAAGGAGAAATTCTTTGTATGTAATTCGATGAAATCTTGGAAAGTTAAACTTGTTTATGTCTATGTGCTGAGTTAGAATTTTGTTATTTTGTGCTTTAGAGAAATATTTATGTTTTGTTCTTTTATAATATCATTGAGTTGAGTCAGACCTGAAGACCTGTACAGAGTCACAATGTTATTGTTCCAAAGCCTGAAAGCAAATCTAATGGAATGTCTTTCAATTTTCATGAGAGATTCAGTATTTGTTTCAGAATTGTATAGTTCGTGTCCATATGAAATAATAGCTCTGATTATCGATTTGTATAGATAAAGTGTTATATCCACCGAAAGATTATCCTTGCAGAAGATTTATTTTAATAAAGAAGGTGCTTGCTGTCTTTCTTGCGTAAGTGGAAGATGTTTTTTGAATGTCATCCTTTCATTGAAAGTAACTTCCAGATATTTAGTGAATTTGGCAGGTTTAATCCTAATATTATTTATGATCAGATATTTATTTTTGTCACGAGCGGTGTTGAGTCCTGATGAATAGAAGAGTATAAATTGGGTATTGTTCTCATCTAAAGTTAGAAGCCAGGTATTGCACTATTGTACAAATTGTTCAGTGATTGTTTCTAGATTGCTGATAAAATCTTTAGAGGATTTGGCAGCGGACCAGTATGCGTTATTGTCTGCGAATAGACCTATTTTCGTGCATTTATCTATCGTAAGTGGAGTGAATACTTTTTCCCAATGAATGGGAACAAATTTGAGTTTGAGCGTTGAATTGTAGAGTGCGGCCAGAATAGAGAGGATTTATGTGATTTTGATAAAAGTACCGTATATCATCAGGTCCGTGGGCAGTATTTTTCTTCTTCTTTAGAGAAAAAAATCATCAGGTCTAATGTTTTCCAGTAAGATACCTAAGTTGCTCTTATGGTAATCATTTTTCTCTAAAAAGAGATATCCTCATTATGTGAAATAATTTGTCTGATTAAATTAGAAGTTTGGATTACTTCTGTTTGAATGTCATTAACGTTGCCGAAAACAAGTTTACTATGCTTGTTGTTATATTTTGATAAAAAAATGTCGAGCAAGATGTCTTTTGAAGAGATTTCTATATTGTCTATTTTATGCGGGAATAATTTGTGTTTTGATTTCATATTTCTTCTTCCAGTAATCATCTTCCAAAAAGATTGAGGGTTGTGTCTATATGATTAAGATAGCTTGGAAATAAATTCTTTAAGTTGCAATTCTCTGAGCTTGGCAATTTCAGTTTTGATTTCTTTGTGAAGTCTATTTATGTGAGTCTTAGAAACATTGTTTTGTTGTCTGTAATAACATCTTTAAAAGACCTTTTAAGTCTTATTAAGATAATAATGTTAATTGGAAGTTGTTCGGTATCAGGAATGTACTTGCACATGGGTACTGATTTGTTGGCAGTCTTTTCAAAAAATTAACTAAGATTTGATTTGATGTCTCTATATCTGCAGGTTTTTCAAGGAGAAATGTTGCTGGTTGATGAAGGTATTAATTATTGTTTCATATTTTGCCCAATTTGCTTTTCTGTAGTTTTTGAAAGTAGCTAGCTGTAAGGTTGTTTCATTTAGGCTTATTACGCTTTTCCTAGGAATGAAAAACACTCATAGAAGCAAATAATAGTGAACGGACTGCAGCACGTAGCAGAAAATGGAATATTCTGCTTTCAAACTATCGCGAAATTATCCAATTTTCAAATTAACATATATTAGCACTTTTTTTTAATAAATGTTTAATGATAACGTAACTAGGAACTGTGTCGAAAATATATATGTCGGTATTAACTTTGTGAGAGCGTTGCAATAACATTTTACTTAACGAACTCAACGTAACAAATTTAGCTCAGGTAGGTAAAGTTAGATTGTGATTGATGGCTGTCTACTCATGAATAATTTTGATTCATAAGAACTTGAGATGCAGGCGAGACAATACTTATTAGTTATACTTCACAGATTATTATTTGCCAAAATGTTTTAATAACTTTCTATGGCTCAGATAACATTCCATAGACTCTCATACAATTTTCTGAATCCAATAATTGGGCAAATTTAATCATACAAAGAGCCATATTTCACGGAGTACTATAACCATTATTATACAATTAGAGGATATTATACAGTACACAATTATTATCAGCTTGCAACGGTCTTGCCCGTGAATACAAAATATTTAGCAGAATTATTTAACATATTACCATTTATATTTACTATAAATCATGCCTTCCGGAAAGTGTCTAAAAGTATGTGTGAAACGCTATTCCTCTATTTTAATAAATCGTTGTTACCAAACTGATTTATAACCACAGTGGTATCCAACCTTTTACCCCTGCCTTCAAATGTCAGATCACTAGTATCATGATATTACCCATATTCGCTCTTTGTGATAATGGTTGGTGTTCTAGGCGAAGGCAGACTAGTGACCGAAATTGTCTGGGTAATATTATAATAATTATAATACTGCGAATATAGTATAGTGATTACTACATAATCTGGTGTAACAAATATAATTTCTATTGACATTTTATATGTAAATTGTCGTATATTCCAACTATCAAATATGTCGATAATACATGTAAGGATGTATAAGTTTCATAAAATGCTGTTGCAGGGTAATTAATTATATTGAGATCCCAAAAAAATCTATAGTAACTCTTTTATTTTGAAAAGGATATAACGACTTGTTTTGCTGGTACAACACATACATATAACACAGAAAGAAGAAAATTTAACGTTAACGCAATGTTTTGACAGACAAAGAGGAAATACATTCACATCGTTAATTATCAGCACCCTCTTTGAAAAGCTTTGTACTGAGTACTACCAAAGCGTACCTAATTGATAATTATTTACAAAACATTCACTCTAATTAAGCACACACACGCATGTGCTTGTATCAATCGAGGGGTACTTCACTTGAACGTATTATGTTTCCTGACAAAATATGCAAGTACTTTTCTCATTCACAAATTAAACAAAAAAGAACAACACTATAGAAGAGAGGGAGACTAAAGTGTTGTGTTCAGTTTAATCACTTGCCCCTGTCATCAATTTTAAACATTCTGCTTTAATGTTAAAAAGCATGTCGAAGAATCATAAACAACACTACATTCTCAACTACCTTCGTCTTGTAGAAATATTCATGTTTTTATTTATTTTGTAAAAAAAAATGGTAAACTTTCTTTTTATATGGACCATTCTAATTACTTTAAACTTCGGTCCGTCACAATTCGCCCCTCACCTATTAAAATTCACACCCGGAACCTTCGAGTCGTTTGTCTACCGCTGTAGGCCGTACGGCTATTCGACCGGCTTATTTGTTATTGTTTAATAATTGATTATTTATCAGCTGGATGTTTAAAAAGACTTTATGTGAATTACACTAAAGGCTATTTTCAGAGAAAGGTAATATTAAGTGTCAGTAGGATATGCAGTGTAACAATTCTTAATTTAAAAATGCATACTGAGTACTTACTATAACTGTTGCGATATTTTCGTCTGAAATTTATTCACACTGTCTGATGAGGGAAATATTAACTCCTTGGAACAAAACTATCTTTCATGGCTTCAAACCACATAAGATCCCTTTTCTATATTGTCCTACTAATGTCGTATCGGTCTTCCCAAAGGTCTTTCTCCATTCGGATTACCAACCACGATGTAATATAATCTTCGCTTTTCCCATCCGAACTACATGGCCTGGCAACCTTAGTCGTTGCGATTTCATTATTTTTACAATGTCAGGATAGGCGTAAAGTCCGTGAGGTTCTTCATTTTGCAGTCTCCTCCATTCTCCAGTCATTTCGTCCCGTTTCGACTCATACATCTTTCTCAAGATAATATTTCCAATCACTCGTAGTTCATGTTCATCTGCTGTGGTCGTTCCTCCAAGCAGTTTCTGGACTGAATAGGAAAAGGTATTACCGCATACTAAGCGACCTTTTATTTCTTCCGTGACCTCGTTGTTGCTTGTTACATAAGTTTTCAACTATTTAAACTTCTTTACATTCAATATATTCTCATTTTTAATTGTTATGTATATATTTGCTTCATTCTCAATGTTAAGGTTTGCTATCATCTATTTTATTTTCTCCGTGTTATAATCTATTTTATCTTATCATCTATTTTATCTCATTACAAGCTTCTACTAAGTACTCAGTGCTATGTTGTAGTGCATCTATATCGTCACCCTATTAAATCTATATCATCCACATATACGAACAGTTGATTCAAACCATTCAATGATAGTCTTCTTTAATTTTTAAAATCTCATGTTCTAACGCAAAGTTAAAAAGTAGTGGTAACAAGCCATCACCTTGTTTCAATACGTTGAAAATCTCGAAACTGTACGACATATTATTATCCATCCATGCTGCCCTTATGGGGTTGCTGAGTCACATCCTCGCTAGTTGAACGAGTTTTTTTTTCTTTTTTCAAATCGGTCCAGGATATTGTATAAATTTTCCCTTTTGATAGAATGCTATGCTTTCTAAAAATCAATTAATAACTAGTGAACAGTCCAATTGTAATCCCATTTCTTCTCTAAAAGTTGTATCAAGGCAAAAATCTGTCCAACGTGGATCTATTTATTCTAGATTCACATTGTTGATCTATCATTACATCTGAGTATAAACTTAAGCGAGTTAGCAGGATATTAATCACTACTTTGTAACATGTTGGGAGTAAAGAGATTCGGCGGTAATTATTACAGTCTAATTTTTTGCCACTTTGATCAGCCGAAATTATCATTATCGCTTTAAATTTCTTTGGAAGTTCCTTCTTTTTCAATTTGCCACTTATCAATTTATGTAGTCCCTTGATAAATGCGGGCCCTCCCGCTTTAATTAATTCAGCTGAAATATTGCCCATTCCTGGTGATTTGAAAATTTTCATTTTTTTAAATGAACATTTCGACCTCGATCTCGCTTAGTTCGGATATCCATGGTTCTGCTGTAAACATTTATATTCCCCTGTTTTTGTCTCCGTTGTTTACATTAAGAAGGCTGTAGAAATAATTTTGCCACACATCGACAATTTTAGTTGGATCCACTTGAATATCACCGCGTTCATTTCTAATCATCCCTAACTTTGACTATATCCTTTTCTTAACTAGCTAAAGCTTTTAAAAGTGGAGGCACAAATGTTCATGATGACTAACGAAGTGGGTAGCCTTCTGTCATTACTGAAGGTTTGGTGCAGAAAATTGGCGAAAAAGTGAAAGAAAAAAGACATTTTACGATTTGGTCGTTATCTGATGCATTTCATCAAGTTTCAAGAATAGTTGTCTATGAAATTGTGTGTTCACGCTGGATACCGAAAATGTTGACTCAGGTGCACAAAACCAAACGTTTAGCCAGTGTGTTTACTTTTCTTGAGCGGTGCAGTGAGCAAGGTGATGATTTTTTAAGCCAAATTGCCACCGGTGACGAAACATGGGTGGCTAACGTTACACCGGAATCGAAGTAGCAATCCATGGAAAAGCGGCATTCAACATCACCCAAGAAAGTGAAGTTCAAGCAAACAATTTCGGCCAGAAAAGTCATGTGCACTGTGTTTTAGGAGAAAAAGGGGATGATGTTTGTGGATTTTGAGCCTCGTGGTGACACAATAAATTCAACGCCGTATTAAGAGATCTTGAAAAAACTGCGCCGTGCAATACAAAACAAAAGGCGTGGCATGCTAAGTAAGGGGATTGTTTTGCTTCATGACAATGCCCGTCTACGCGCGACTAATCAAAAACACAAGATCTCATCGCATCATTTTGCTGGGAACTACTTAATCACTCTCTGTATAGTCTCGATCTAGAGCCCAGTGACTATCACATGTTCCTGCATTTGAAGAAGTATTTGGGTGTGTGGTCAGCGCCACGACGAGCATGATGTGCTCAATATGACCGTGTTGCAATAGGTGTCAAATCAGGTGGAAGACTTCTATAAGATGGGATTAGAAGGCTGTTTGTACAATACGATAAGCGCCTTAATATAGGTGGAAATTATGTGAAAAATTAGATTAAGGTTCAAGGTTTTATATAAAAATAAAATTGTCCAGAAAAGTCTACATTTTATTTCAAACCGGTACTTACTTAAAAAGCACACCTCATATTATATCGCATTCTGCTGTTTTTCATTCCAAATATTTCCATGTATTTAAGCTATAGTTATAACATAGCTTTGCCGTATTCAAATTCTTAGAGACAATCCAAACATTTCTAATGCTTACTGAAATGTTTCTTTTCCGTAATGAATTCAAAACAAACTTTTACTTAACATATTTTGGTTTATTATAATCAATGATAGTTATTCTTCTCGATAGATAGTACATGCTATTTGTAAGTAGTACTCGCTTTGGCTATTTCTTCATTGCTATAAACTTTGGTAAAATATACATTTTAGAGTGATTTTATAGTACAAAATGTTGTATTAATAAAAGCATTAATACAGAAAATTGTGCACCGAACAAATTCTGCGAAGATATATGTAAGATTACAATATTCTTCGTGCCAAGGAAACGTTATATATTTGTTTGTAACTAAATGTTTGAACATACAATTCCAACTCTTAATTTCTGCTTTGTAGATATTGTGTACAATTTAGTTGCCAGTTTTGTAAATATTTTTCAACGTTGTTCAATGGAGTTCTGGATAAATCGATAACTGTTTAGGAAATTATAAAGTTGATATTGAATATTATTAATCAAATTTGATTCTATTTGCCTATACTTTACACTCAAAATTGATTTATCTGCATGAAACATTTTCTGAATATGTTCAATATTGAAATTTAAGTTTGTTCCTCATATCATATCGTTGTAGTATTGTATCATAATTACGTGGGTTTGTTCCATTGCAATTTTTGAAATACTTTTCGTATTCTGAGGTGAATATCTGCAGTTTTTACTTCTGTGAGCGTATGCGCAGAATGGGAAAACAGATTCTTATCGTTACTATCCAGGAAATTCTGATTGCTCGTTTACTGTTGCCACCTTGATCAGATAATCACTTATTTCTGTATAAATTGGAAGTATTTTAAGAGTATGGGGATGCTGAGACCTAGTTGACAAACAGAATATTGGTTAATGTGGCATAGCTCGTGGCAGTAACTTAGTTTGCCTTCGGGGTTCAGGCAACCTACTTTTATCACTATGCTGTTTTGATCTCGTATATTGTTACGACTAGCAGCTTAGTCCAACGTCTGCTGATAATGTCTTGACCGATTTGAAACAAGGAAAATTTAGATCCAGGTAGTCGTGTGGTCTGATGTGTTAGACCAGCGTCTCCAATGTTATATGTTCAAATCCCACAATGGGCGTGGATGACTGTATGTTCTTTAACTTAATGTGTAAATAAAAAAAAGATACATTGGAAATAAACATAATAATCGTCAAATAAATAAATGTTGATAACCAACTGGACTTCTAAATGTTCACATCTCCCTAAATATTTCTGTTTTTTGTTTTGCTCACAGTGTTCCTGAAAGCTGAGTAAAGGTTTGTTTTTATTTTACACATTGCTGGATATTTTCAGGCAACTATGTTTGCTTTTTCCAGGAAAACTTTACAGTGTAATATGAGGTTAATCCTTGGGATCTATCGATCTCGTTTGACTTACAATAAGAGAATCTTTTCTCTGAGCAGCCAGTATTAGGGATTGTCTGATTGCTGTATCAGCATAAAAATTCGAATAACGTGTCGTAAAATAAGGCTATGATAAATAGTTTATCTTACATCTTGAACTAAATGAGCCAATTCGCTTATTATAATGTTGTTAAAAATCTAAGAAAGTAAACACGTAATATTAATGCAAATTAAGAGATATTATACGTTACTACTTCAGTAGGAAAAATAACTGAACAATTTATATACCATATAAGCATTTACAATCTTGTAAAGTGGATTAGTATTAACTGGAAATCAATGATGTCAACATCGAGCGAGTATTAATCTCTACAGGGATTTTTCCAAAGTTTCTTTCATATATCATTAGATAAAAATTGTTTGTTACGCCTGATGTCATAATGTTATATTATACTTTTTTTTTTCCTTTGGCAATTATGCGGCACCTGATACGTACCGAACACAAACAGGAGAAGCATTGTTCTCTGATAGCAAGACATTTAGTTTAAACTAAACAAATTATAAAAATATCTTCACGTAAAATTAATTGATGGCCTTTGAATTAATGGTTAAATGAGTAAAAAAGAGAAACATAATATTTTCCATATTCAAAACCTACTACCATTAAATACTTAAAAACTATGAAAGTTCACAAAAAATCCTCGATTTCCAGAATTCAATACGATGAAGAATGAACGCAATCAACTTTATCTTTTCAGTATGTGTTTGACGGCGTGACACTTTCCCCTGACTGAGCTTGAGAAATTATCACGGAATATTTTCACGCATATTCAATTCTCTCCGGTTCTTTTTTTATTTTTTTTATGAAATCTTTTCTATTCTCGTTCGTTGGATAGGAGAAATCAAAAGAGAGATGAAACCAATTCTGTCTGGGACACCTGTCACCTAGATCGGATGGTTTCCGACCAGCACCAGCTGTCACTATGACTCCCCTCCCTTTTTCTCCTAAACTATGTCTTTCCAGATGACCAACTCTCTTTGAACTTAGAAACCGATGTCCCAACAACCGACCACTGAAGCGTCCCATTTGCATCTTATATTAATCTAGAGGGTCTGATTTCTCATTCGTCCTCGTTTTTTTATAATTCAGGCTTGGCATTCAATTTGGGCCATGTAATTAAAAAAACTTTTTTTTAAAAAATCTACTAGGCTTTTTGAAACATAACTAACTAGCAAAATGTACCAGTGATCACTTTCTATGTCGTATTCCTAATATTTAGTGAAATGTTTTCTTGCGTCATGTTCTGTGAAATCGGTTTTACATTTTCTAACACTATTTTTTCCACAGCACAAAATTAACGTATTTTTCATAATTTTTCATAAAATTGCATTTGTCTTTACGTGTGTAATATATTTCATTTGTTTCTTGCAAATTTCTTGCCCAGCATTTTCGTTTAGTGATTGCGGTAGCTGGCTTCAGGAAGAAGTAGGGAGGTGATCAAGGATTGGAGCTTTGCTTATGTCAGCTAACTTGATTGAGGGTTCCATGGATTTCGTCTGCTCCACCAGGCGAAATTCGGGATGTTATCAGCCGCTTGTGTTTCTTGACCAATTTATATCTTACGGAACGTATTTCCGTTGTTCCGATAATTGATTATTTATATTTATTAATATTTAAATATTCGCGCAGGCTGTCACTATGGCGTAATTGTTTCATTTGTTATAATATTAATAAAGTTAAGATACTTAGATTCTTCCCTCCCCCAAAATGACAAAGAAAGTCACTCGCAAAATGGATATCACCTCTTTTGTGAGTTGTATTCTTGCGTCTTTCTTCCCTTTACCCCAAAGGGGTTCTTGTACTTATATCACTTATTTTGTAAGGCTGCATATTTTAAATAAAAATGCATAGTCTTCAGACAAAAGGTCAATTTTGGACCATGCTATTCTCCGTATTTCGAAAAAGGTAACTTCTATAAACAAATAAACATCAATTTGCCTCTACGAAGCCTGCAATTGCCCCCCCCCCAAAAAAAAACAACTCCCTAGTGCCAACCTTGTTTTGCCTAAAGCAAAAATTCAGACAGAATGACAAAACACCCTTTTCTGTAATTTGTTAAATTTCTGTGAATTTGCTAAAAAAAAGTCATACATTTTTAACATCTTCACTGATTTTCACGTATGATACACCGTGTGTAAAGTATTGAAGCATAGTTTACAATTCCGAAAGTTTCGGCTGCATATATGTTCTGGGGTCAGTGCTATCACCAGAAATGTGAAATTCTGATTTTCATTTTCTAACCGTTCTAGGAGATCCCAGAGAAGACCTACCGACACATTTTTTGTGTCTTAGTATGGCATATAGCTTCCAAATGCAACTTCATGCATAAAAATCGGGCTTAGAGTTCACTAGATCCGAAATTAGCTGTATATATGTGAGTGCCGCTAACAGACTAGTTTCTTAGCGTCACTCGAACAACTACCGTTCTTCGTGATATGTAAAAGGACGATGATTTATTTCTAGATATTACAACTCTATAAAAACAAAAGAATATCCAGTCAAGAGCTAGAACACCACGTTATCGCCTGTGCAAGTGTCAATAGGCAAATATAAACACTCGATACTTCACTATCATTTGTTGCAATATATGTTATGCTGGTGCGTCACAAAAGACGAGAATAAAAATAAAGAACAAGATTAGGCAGTTAAATCCATTGAGAAATGAAACAATACTACAGCAAGAACGTAGGAAAGTACAACATTGTGCTAGTTTGTGAAACACGTGGAAATGGGGCAAATTGTCGCCAGGAAAGAGTAAGATAGGTCGTGTCTTTCCACAAGACCACCATACTGTTGTTATCCACCTCTGAGGAAAGATTCAGGTGCCTATTGCAAGGGTGAATATAAACATAGCGGATTCTTGCATCTTGCATAGTGCTTCTGTAGATTGCATTTCATAATATTTCATGTAATATTCTTCACAATTGCATATATTTTTTGAAGCTTATCACTTAAGACAGAGTTGATAGATTGGAATCATTATTATACAATTGTTTTGAAGGAAATTTGTTTTGTAATTGGAAACATTACTACTGGTTTTATGTACCAGCACAAGTTTTATGCATAATTTCGTTGTAAATATTTTCTTCTATCCCTCCCTTTATTATTAATTTAGAAGTTACTTCTTTCTCTGAAGAACATGCTGAATCTACATGAAACTTCAAGTAATTGATATAGTGTTTATGTCCTGAAACCACTGTATAATAACTCTACTGTCGTCAGTAAAAGAATTAAAGACAAAAGATGTTGCTACCTTGCGTGATTTTAAGTCATAATGTATAAGTGTACTTCTTTTACAATGAACGCAGTAGCTCCCTGTTTTACTGGATAATTATTACTTTCGGGGAAACTATGCATTCAGTTCTGAGTTACCTTTAAACATCTATCATCAATGAATGTCTATTTGAGGGTAAAGTTAAGGTAGAATCGTTAAAGAGGTCGTATCGTTTTTTCACTTAGACCTAGATAGTCTATTTTATCCAGCACTGAGTGGAAATTATAATAGTATGCTTGTGCTAATTTAAATAGCCATATTTTATAAAGTGATGAGTAAAAGGAAGGTCTCAAAATACAATCTTGAATGGTACTTGCACCTACATCTTCAATTAATGTCATGAACAATCTATCCTTTTAAATGTCAAAAGTTTTTAGTAGTTACATTGTGGAAAAACTCAGAGGAAAAGTTTTTTTTTTAAAATCATTATTTTTAGTCGAAATAAACTGGTAAGTGTGGAGCATAGAAAAGTTTTAGATTTCGGCCCAGATCCAGATCTGATATGTAGGTATATTGAAACAAATAAGAATTCTAGTTGGTTCTATCAAGGCCATCAATATTTGATGGCTCTCCAACTTTCATTCAAAGTAAATTTTACTGACTTGAACCTCAATTTATATCTCAAAACATTACTATAAGATGCATAGAGCGAGAGCGAGACATATCTACAGAGAGAAGTACAGATTGCGAAGTAAGAGCACAATGACTAAAACAAAATGATCAGAGAGAGAGAGAGAGAGAGAGAGAGATTGAAAAGCAAAGGAAGATAGAGCGACAGAGACAGAATTCTTTGTGGCAGAAACATCTGTGCAAGATCGCTGTCATCGTTATGAACTCCCTGTAGGAAAAAAAAATCATTCGAGAACGAACTTCTCACGAAGAGGCAACTCGCAAGCTATCACGCGATCTTCACCTAATATTAAGAGACGAGAGCTATAAACCTTGAGGTCTGCCTAAAAATTTTATGACGTACTTCGGAAAAATAGCTTGAAAGGTAATAAAAAAGAACTAGCAAGATTTTGGCATCTTCTTGAAAGACCTACTCTACTCTGGTCCCCCTTCTTCTGTTCATTTCTCCTTTCGTATATCCGTTCTCCTCGTTTCATCATGTAAAGAGTAATCTATGAATATCAGTGTACAAGAAATTACAGCGCAATATAAAAGAAGATATTTTTTTTTTAAGTGCAGGTTTGAAGAAGAGATAAAATAACAAGGTTTACATGTTCTTGTTTTACAACATTATACTAATGACGTAACGTTGGATTTGTTCCATAATGAAATTGTCTTTGTACATTATTACTGAACAATGCCTACTAGCAAATTACCTAACTAACGCTCTAGTTAATGGGGTATGGAATATATTGTTGATGTTCTAACTAAGGTTTATCAAACAAATTGTCTACAATTAAGCTTCCACTAAATTGGTTCATCTAACCCCTATGGAATATTCTTATATTGTCAATTAGTTAGAGAGACAATTCAACATTATTTTCTTTCGATCTGCATAATTATGTCTGTATTAGAGAATTCGAGAAGGGAAACATATCCTTAAGTGTAAGAACATAATAGGATATAATTAATTTGTTGAAAATAGGTAGATTCATGTGACTCTATTACATACTATCTATTTCTTTCCGAATAGAACATGTCTGTTAAAACAATAGAATCTTCACATTGAAATTATGCGTGAGTAAACTAAAATGGTAGAAGTATTTCGATTTTCAGTTCTCTACCCATTTTTAAAGCTATTTACAAACTTGTTTAACGTATACAAATTTTTGGAGCTCTGATTTCGGGAAACAAAAAGAGTATTTGCATACAAGGCGACACGTAACGTATATTGTTCTAAGAGAGGAAATGTTTAATGATAAGTTGCCATCGTAATACTGAGTTTTCATCAAAGCAACTGCAGTTTTTATTATTATTATTAGTAGTAGTAGTATAGATAATTTAAATATTAATCATATATTGTTTACTGTACTTTCTTCTGATATATTTTTCACTTCTTGACGCAATGCTATATTAGATTAATACTGCTATTCATAGCATGATGTTAAATAAACCATTATTATTATTGGAAATTAAATTTTAAATTTAGAGTCTTGTACAACACTTTCTTCTTTGAATATACCACAAACATTTCCCCAAGGTACAAAATGCTAAACGAAATACATGGAAACTATTCGTTTCGTATAAAATTAGTATGCAGAATCCAAAGAATAGTTTTACCTCTTGACCAAGAAAAAGCACAACGTTCCGACTTTCAAGGTAGTTCGATCGTTAATTTCCTTTTATGGTGTGATATATGTCATTGGTTAGATTATTATATTCGCAGAAAAAAATATATTATTTTAACAGGTTCGAAATAAAAAAATTGCATGTATACTACAAAAGGAATTCATATTAATTACACCTCACAACAGCAAAACATATTTCCGAAAATTTTCGAAATTCAAGAAACATTTCAAATCAGATCAAACCCTTATTTCAACAGACTAAAATTCCACATTTTTGCATACAAAAAATTCATTACCATCTTGTTTATGTAATGGCCAAATAGTATATAATCCCTTTGTTTGTATATAACGAAACTGCTGCATTCTTTAAATACCGCTCTAACAGATGAATGGAGAAAACCACTGTGTCCCTGAAAATTTACTCAAACATCTAAATTCTATATTTTATGCACGAAAGGGAAAACAAACATATGCAAATTTAGTACCTATAAACTTGATATCTAGTAAGTAATGCTATTTTATGAGTACAAGTACCTTGAAATTATATACTACTCACCACACTACCCTGTATTACTTTTACGAAATGAATTTAATTTAACATCTGCTTGAGTAATAGTTAGACATTGGTATCATTAAGTTACTTCTCAACCCGAACACCACAACATTTTTTATTCCTTTTGATAAAATGAGATGGTGAGAGAAAAGAGAAAAATAAAGCCTGGTAACTAGGCAACCAGTGTAATAGATCACGTCTGTAATAAAAGTAATCCTCACATCCATGCTCAGTGGAACTCCATAGAGAATCTTTTCTTGGTTGCCCTAACTCTTCTTCGTCCCTTATCCAGCCATTATTCCATTGCCGCATATCCACACCCACGCAAAACAAAAAAGTCCCAAACACCCAAAACGGAGGCAAAACACAAGAATCCAAGGACACTGGGATCCTAGGATTTCCAGCAACTTTGTCAAGTGTATCCCGTTTTACTGCTTCATTTTATGACTTTCAGTACACAACGCGATAATGCAGAAGAGGAATGGAGTGAGACAAGGAGGAGGGTTTTAGCACATGTTTCTTAAGCAATTGGAAACACCTACTATTTCGTCTTACTGTTTAATATTCCGTTCTTGTCCTTCAGTATAGTTACATATTCCATAACAACTTTTCTTTATTATGATCCCTTCATCTTGCTTTCATTTGTTCAAGCTTCCAATAAGAGAACAAGGATCAAACACTCCAAGCAATGAAATTCCTTTCTTACATAATGATTGTTTGACACAATACCATACCAATTTAAATATCACTGCATAAAGGTACATTATCTTTTAAATATAGAGTAGCGTATCTAGACAGTATGAGGTGAAACTAAGTATTTTTTTTCTGAAAATGAAGACCAACTGACGTAGTTGGAGAATGCTGGCATACAGGTAGAATAGTTGAAGCAATTGTATGTACAATTAATTAAAAATTAGGACTTAAGTAAAAGTATAACGACATTGGTGCTTCTATTTAGATGAAGTTGATAAAAATGATTGTCTTTGCTATTTATATTAGAGACCATATTAGCCAATTTAGAAATATTGAACACTAGAGAATTTTTGGCGTTTTTTCCCCCACAAAACAATTTATAATATTGGGAAGAAAAACCGTTAGTGTATACCTTCATAGAAGCAAATAGAAAGATAATCATATATTAGTTCTGTGATAGGCAATATTCTACGCTGAGTACAACCAACAATTTTTAGAAATATTATGACAGGATGACATATATGACATGATTTTGTACTTACCATTATATTTCAGTAGTTATTAGATATATTAAAATAATACAATTCTAATTATTTTGATTTGGGCATAATTTCTAGTTTACATAATTTGTATTGTTATTGTATTCGGGAATTAATTTAGGAAGTGTGTAAACGATTCGATTTAACTCTGTTGGATTATGGCATCTATCGGCAAAAAAGCAAATTAAAATCTTCATCTGAAACAATGTGACGTAATCCCGTCAGAACGACTTTGTTTATCCAACAAAAAGATGTATAATAAAAGATCTACTGTCTTTTTCGATTACCAAGTGGAATTATTATAAGAAATTGTAAGAGTTTCATATTTGTGTGTGAATTACGCGTAGGAATTTCAGAGTTGTAAAATGATATATGATATATTGGTTGACAGCAAGTATTATGTATGCAGTGTTAAAACTTGGAAGTTGAGGATACGCATTGATACATAGATCTTGGTTTTACTTGTTTTTACTAATTGTATAAGTTTCTTTCAACAATCTCTACCACAGAGAATAGTTTTATGTATTACAATTTAAATAAATAATATTGCTAGTATATGAGAAAATTATTATAAAATATTAGTTGTAAATGTAGTTAAAAATATATTTAAAAATGGGGACTACTTTTCGAAAATGAAAAGACATGTATTCAAAAGTGATCAAACACATACTCAACATTTTAAACAATCCACGAAAAAAGGTCGTGAAGCACACCGGTAATAGAATCCGAGTAAGAATGCTATGCTTTCTTCACTACTCTAACCAGCCTACAACAAATTAAACCTTTATCAATCTCCTTCTCCTTCGCGTGTTTCAGGACCACAGTAAATCAACTGATCCGGTGAACTGAGTTTTGACGGCGATAGAGTCTAGTAGAAAATACCAAGCAAGTAATGTGTCAAAACTTGAGAAAATAACGTCTACCTATATGTTACTGATGACAATGAAAGGAACATTTAATTTCATACTTTCAAATAAAAATGTTAGTTCCTAAAACTCTATCTGTTTATTACTTGCAGTGCAACAGTTTAGATACTTGGTTCCAACAGACACCATAGTTCTACTTGTTCTGTAGAATTTAATTTCAATTACTTATTATTTTTCTTTTGATTGATACAGATTAATAAACTAGGTCAATAATGTTGATTGTATTATCTCGTCATTTTGTATTCTTTTAACTTCTTGCATATGTATTATTTGAATATATACGTATTGTCAGTTTTGATAAACCTATCTTTATTCATTACTGAGAAACTCCATTCTCAAAAATGTTATTTTTGAGAAAGCTTTTCTTCATTCTCGAGTACACTTTGATCGAAGCTTTTGAACAAGAAAATGGATTCGTTTTTGAGAAAGCCATTTTTAACAGTGTAATATTGTTCTGTGAAGATTTATGGGAATCATACAGAGTTGCCATTTTAGATCCCAAATATTTGAAAAGTAATCTAACAGAAAGCAAAAGTAAGTATAATTTTAAAATAAAAATAAGTCAAATAGATATACAAAATAAGGCTTTTTTCTTTCGAAAGAGCAAATACGCAACATTATCTTGCATAATATCTATCACCTTTCCCAGTCATTCAAGTGAGATTAACATGTGTATCGGTACACAACCAAAAACCACTTATTACAACCAAATGATTCACGTAATGTCCGCATGGTTTTCAGCCCAGATAACACATCCAACTCGTGTGTTTTTGTCTTTAATGCGACAGTGGATCCGATAAAAGCGTATTTACTGCAAATGACACAGGACGTCCATCAGGTAGGCGACTAATGCGATCCAAACCGGACATAGAGAACCATATTCCAACAAACTAGTGAATCTATCTGCCCTTTGCACGCAAATTATAAACCAAAAACAAATAAGAGGTATGTGTTATGCCAAATGTAGCCATTCATCAAGGATTATACCCAACAGACCTCTATATTTAGAGATAATAAAGTACTAAAACTTGTGTTTACTTTTTGTCATTTTTCAACTTGGAGATTATAAATCAACAACAACAATAATAAAATGGGGGAATTAAAAAACATAACGAGATCTAGCTCATACTTATCGATGTATTATTTCCTGCAATTTTTGAAACAGTCAGCTAACTGATGTTGTGATTGCAATTTCAAATTACTGTTGGAGATAGACATTTACAGCAACGAGATCCCATCAAGAGCACTTTCAGCAGATATGTTTTTTTTTTTTTTAAAAAAAAAAGGTGAAACGTTTTCAAAGCATTTATACGAACACAGAATCACTAAACTTTAATGTGCTGCATAGTGAGAGAATGGCCACTACTTTAATAAGTTGATTATGCGGCAGAAGAGACCTGTAACAAAACTTTGTACATGTTTATTAGTCATTCTATTATTACAATTAGACTCAGACTATGACTGTGATTGTGATTAAGAATCGTTATTGAAACCCAGTTGTTTCTGTTTTATATACAGCTAAACTACATTAGCGAATTGGTGGAATTAATTATCTCCACTAATCAAAAGTCTTTTTAGATGTAATAATGAGATTTACTATTAGTTTCTTATTTGCTTTGGTTTATATGTAAACGTAAGTTCAATCCTTCTACCTAGTAAAACGATAGTGCTGTTACGGTCCATTTAATTCATTTTATCTGTATTCGTCTTTCTACCTAGTATGTTAAATCACAGCAAACTTATATATTCTAACTTATGAACTGACCCTGCACCTATAGTTGAAACACGCAAAAAGTCGTCCTTTCCGAACACCATACCGGAAAAGAAACATTACCTACAGATTTAAACAAGTAGACAAGGGCCATTTTATAACATCTTGACACTCAGTCAGAATGGCAGCAGTATGAGCCTGACCTCCATAGCTTGCAACAAAAATTTCGTCCTTAATTACTAGAACACGGGGAATTGACTAATGTATAAATATGATTAAAAGAATATTAGTGAATGTGATAAATGTTTGATCATAGAAGTAATGTTGGTATAGACAGATGAACGTATAACGTTTTCTAATTTCACAGAATATTCATGCAATTTAACAAAGTTTTGTGGGAATTTTTTTTTTTCCAAATTGCCTTATTTTTTTTCTGTTGTTAACCTAGTTTTCAGTTCTAAGTAAAACCATTGATTTGATTGAGTGTTAGTCTGTTTGTTACTCATTCCGAGCTTTCCATGTTTATGAAGAAATGTAGTCACTAAATCGGGTAAAGAGATATTAACTACAGCACAAACAAAATCAACAGAAGTTTTTTTTTTTTTAATGATCGTTTCATTAACACCTCAGAAATCTTTGTTATAGTGGTTACGGTCGCGGAGTTCAAAATGCAGCAGCACATGGTTCGAATCATATTGAGTGTCGTCCTGAAAGAGCTTTTCTATTATATCCATCTGCTTTTTAAGACGAATGTCTCGATAACACCGAAAGTAAGTCTATGTCCATTACAGTCGTACCATGGAAAGATATTTGCCAAGGGTCACCATTATATTCAGCCACTTTCTATCATATTCAGCCATTTCCATATCTCGGTCTGCTGCCATCCGTATTCAAGTATCTCCTAAAAACGCTTGATTTCATCTACCCATACAGCATTCGAACGTCGTCTCGGCTGTTTATTTTCTCTAGGAATCCAATGTAGTATAATAATTGTCGTCCATCTTAAATCTGTTCGTCTGGCTATGTGATCAGCCCATCTCCACTTCATCTTCTAGCAGTCTTGATTATATCCTCTACCTTTGTTAGGGAGTGAAACCATTTAATTGTCTTACTGTCCCTCCTAGTGCGTATCTCTCCATTGCTCTTTGTGTGACTCTTAATCTTTCAGTAGTTTCCGCATTCAATGTCCAAGTTTCACAGCCGTACATCATTACAGGTAAGATATATTGATTATAAACTTTACACTTGAGACACATTGGCAGTTTGCTTTCGAAAATAAATTGTAGTCTTTCAAACGAACTCCACGTCATTTTACACCTTCTATTTATTTCATCAGTCAACTTGACATTCGATGTTTTGAGCTGTTCTAGGTAAATATATAAACTATTCATATTGTCTCCTCGTGAATCGTTATTTCCCTCTCTGCGGTATGTTGATTGTACATTACTTTTGTTTTACTTAAATACATTTTAAGACCTATTTATTAACTCTCATTACTCATGAACTTCCTGTTTGTAGTTGTTTTTCTCTTGAAGCAAACAAGATTATATCATCAGCGAATCGTACGGGACTAAGATATTCACCATTGATTTGTATTCCAACTTCATCTCAGTTTAAATTTTTGAAATACCTATATTATACCTAAAGTAACCCGAATTCCATCAAGTTCGCCAAAAATGGAAGAAAACAGGTACGGGAATGATTGACCTTTAACCCCGAATTATAAACAACAGTTCTTTGCACTATCTATTGAGTCGTTCATCTTCATGGTGTGTACACGCGTCTCAGGAAATGCTGTTTCTTCTAAAGAAAGTGCAATTTCAATGCAAGCCACCAACAGGGAAAGAACAGGTAACACAATTTTCTGTCTTTATTTGCTCAGTACTTCGCAATTATTCAATCAAGTGACACTTTAAAAGCGGAATTATTTCGCACATAGGTAAATAAATTGTACTAAAATTTTCGCCTAATGGCATATATACGTCCATATATTTAGATGATAGGATGTACAGCTACAGAGCAGAATGAAGCAGTGCGTAGCATTACACGAATATATGGGTTTAGTACCGCATGTGTCTGTTCCTCTTTACTGCACTCCACATTGCTTTACTGTTATGTGTTGACGAATGTGTTATTTCATAGCTTCGGGTTTCTGTTTTACATACGAGAAATATGAGTAAGGACGGTGAAGTACTAGAAAATCAGACGCAAAAATAATTGTTTTAGAAAACAAAAGCCTATACCTAGGTCCATCTATCACATTTCCCTATTGTTTGTTTTTTTTTAAACATAATGTAAAGTCAAGTCTATTTTTACTTATGCTTCTGATTTTTTTAATACTAAACTGTATGTTATCAAATGATAGTCTTAGTTTACAATTTGAAAAGTCCTGGGTTCGGACCCATCGGTCCCTCATCCTAACAGATTTTTCCATCATTCTTTGCCAGTCACACGAGGGTAATACCGGAGCATCTCTAACTTCGCGGGTTCGAATCACTCATGGAGCACAGATGTCTGTGGACTTTAATCAGCATTGCACTCATGTAATCGTGATGGGTCGAACTAAAAGTCACCTAAATGGCCTATACAAAATAAAGTTTTCAAAATTTTCACAATTGTATAAATAAAAATAATAAATTTATTGAATCCTTTGTCGTCAATGCTTGTGATCAGCGAGTTCACAAAACTAACGCTAGGTGACACTGTAAAAGTAAGCTGAATTCATAAGACATTAGCTTCATATTTTATGGTATTTAATACAGCTTACTAGTGTACTTGACATGACGGGGATGCCTCTTTTGAAGAAATGCAATTAAAGGGAAGAACAACTAATTAAGGAAAATCGTAGTTTTCTAATTATGTTTTAATTTGAAAACAAAAGAGAAGATAAGCTATTGTCGTTTTCGTTATTATAATTATTAGTACTGTTAGTGGTAAATGCTGCTGTAGTAGTCGTACCAGTAGTAGTAATAGTAGTAGAAGGATGCGAGCTGGAGGAGCAGGAGGAAGGAGAAAGAAAAGTAAAATTTCAATTGTCAATATGATCTACAGGATTCGAGTTATGCCAAAAGTAACTTCCGCATTAGGTTTATTGGAACATTCCAATACAGACTGAGATATCACATGACCCACTGACTGATTAAAATTTTTGAAGCAGAGTCAATATGGCCGTTTTCAAGATGGTGGCCATTGATGCCAAACCATCCAGCATGTATTGCCTCTTATCTAGTATCCATTAATAGCCATCTGTTTTCAATATATTTAACAGTATGTAAAAGAAAAGACGTTTACGTTACTCTGTATTCGATTTATTTCCTCTCTATATTCCATCTCTCTCGGATCGAGCCGCCGTAGCTTAGCTCAGTGGTAGAGCGTTGGCGTAGTATTCGGTAGGTCATGGGTTCGATCCCAGCGGCCGACTATCCTGACTGACATTTTTCCAGGGTGTTTCCTTAGTCACTTCAGAAAAATGCCGGGATGGAACTTTGAACATAGGCCCTAACCAACATCTTCACGAATCCCTTATCCTCCCCTATCCTTTCTGAGACTAAGATGACTAAAGATTATTAAGAAATTCAAATAAAATTACATTTCTCTCGGGTACCCTTGTCATTATTTGTTTACTATAGCAACTATAAGCTTGTCTATGAAGGTCTGTCTAGGCACTGTACCTACATACGAATTTTCATAAAAAAAATCGGGTTCTATTGCCTGGTAAGTGTTCCTTAGTGAAAGCTGTGCTAAGTGGTTTCAAAATTCTTTATGTCTCTTTTTGAAACATCAGTACACCACAAGTGATCATAAAACCGGGAGAAGAAAAGGATTGATACAGGTGTACCTTCTGTTGAACTTTCATCGTGCAACAACATAATACTATACTAAAACATTTGACAGTAATTTAACCAAGTGTAGTAAATCAACTAGCAAATGAAACAAAGGTTGTCGATGAAAATATTATATTGTTAGCAATAGAAATAAATATTCTTGCTTGTTTACTTTATGTGAAACAAAGCCTAGGAATATTTTACATGAAACTCTGTGTATACAACCTCACAGTTGGTCAAGTAACGTAAATGATGGATCATAATTTATTATTATCAGTAAATAACTTTAGAAAGAGAAAAAATATTCAAAGTTTCGAGGTAGTTACAATTTCTTCATCTCTATCAAACATGCCTCAATTTCAGAAGCTTTATACAGAAGCAGTGAAAAAACAAAGATTGCTATTTAGAGTCCTTATCATGGAATATATTTTCTCATCTGTTTGCGCTTAGTAAACAAAGGCAAACATATTATATTAACACCGAATTTAACATAAATGAATGGCTGTATTGAAACTATGTCATTGAATAAATATTAACATGTAACACCGGGCCATATGAGTTATAGTCAGGTTAGGACAACCGTTCCATGTTAAAATTGAATTCAACTATCAAGGGTAATTATTTTGCACAACATCATAAACTTTAAACAAAATAAAGAAAAACATTTAATGTTTGTGTTTATAATCCACATTTACGTTAAGTTCAGATGACTGAAACCGATACTCAAATTCGAACATTTCTTCATAAACTGGTTTAGATAATTTTAAAGAAAGAAGCAATTTTGATATCTTGACAGCAACGACTGTTTTCAAAGATCGTTAAAAGAAGGTACTATACCAAATTAACACTGTTAATAAGTACAGATGTGTTTTTTGACTCCTATGGACACATTAAGTATTCAGAAATATGAATTACGTTGCGCGCGAAAACGTTTTATTTAAACAGTGTTTCTTTCGTTGCAAATATCTCAAAACACGCTGAACCATTGTTGACGCTTAATATACGACGCTCGTATATACTGTTTCGGAATTTGGTGATGATACCAAAAGAACCAAAATTTCCATAAATAAACTTTATTTTATTAAACATATTTATTACTGATATAACTTAATTAGAAGAGTAGATCATTTCCTTTTTGTGCAGACGTTCAAGTAGAACAGTGTTTCCAAAACTAAAGTAGATCCGTTAATTTTCCAGTCTTTGTCTGAGTTTAAATTTCATTTGGGATTAAATGAATGTGAGAAAGTAGCCTACACTCCTCGTTATATTAAGTTTCTTAAAGTGAAAGTTTCAACAGCACGTGAACAAACTCAATCTAAGAAAGAAGGTACATCACTGGAAATAGCATTCTCGCGGTGGCATCTTTCCTCCAATTACTTTATGCAAATCAACGCTCATCTAAAGTTTCTGTGGGCTTCCTCAAACAATAGGACATACTCCGCACAAACGCACACGCATGAGAGATATATATATTAATGTGTTGGTTGGCAGCGCTTTAATTATTCGCTTCGTGCAGCAGAGGGCGCACAAAAGACGCTTAAACAAACTGTAGGAAAGTTTGCTGCAGTTTTTTTCTCTTACTCTCGGTAATATTTTCCCCATGAAAATAAAGAATTGTGAGAGATGCATACTATAGGATCTAAATATTGCAGTAAAGTTGAGAAACATATAGTGTAGCTTTGGTATCGTTAAAAAAGGTTCAAGGTTTATACGGGTCTATTGTAAAAGACTGGCAGAAAAGCACAAGAAAACTCAATAGTGAACATTCTTATAAGAGTCAGGGAGAAAAGGGACAATAATTCACTGAAAATCTGCTGTCATAAAAATCAAACAAATACTTCAGCAAAAATGAACTTTATTTGAACACATGCGAACTTTATGTGAACATATTCTAAAATATCGGAAGTGCTTTGTGTACTCAATGTGTCCTTTCATTTGTTTCTTACCCTTCGTGCATATCTTGTACACATTAAGTTCACATTTTGCTGAAGTCACATTATCCAGAGCACGTTTTCAGGTCACTTTTAGTACATTTGCCAATCTAGACTTCAATTTAGTTTCACATGGGCTTACGATTTAATACTAAGATTGTATTTATTGGGAATGCCAAAAGGAAATGTGAATGTGTAAAAGTTATGTGAACTGAATGTGATGTGAATGGGAATGTGTTGAATATTTTTTAATCGCAAACCTTTTTTAGCTACTCATTATATCTGTAATAAAGGCGTTTCATTTTCTTGTTTTCTTGACCATGGGTTTCTTAAATTTTGATTTGTCTGTCTATGTGCTTTCCTTTTGTACTGCCAAAAGTTTTCAATCTTCGATTTCTCTTTTCTTGTTTCTTTCTTGTGTTGTAAAGGTTAATTCTTCTTCTTATGGATATTTCATACTAAAATTGTTTTGTTCCGATAGATTAATCCAATATATATTTTGTACCCGGTATTGTTTTCCCCATAGCTGTAATAAAATCGTAATACGTCCTTGTAATCCGTAAGTCAAGAAACAATATTTAATCTTCTATGTTCAAAAGAAGTGTTTCTAAAAGGGAAATTGATCATAAAATCTGAGTATATGCAACGTAAAAATATATAAAAAATGTGTTATTATCAGCAAGAGACTTCATCAAAGTTCAACTAGAGGAGTGATGTTTATTAACGTGCTAATTATCTGACTACCAATGTCTACTACGTGTGACGTCAGTTTTCTGTGATGCTCAATTTGCGTAAAAATACTTCTACATCTCACTCCAAAGATAAATTCTTTTAGGCTGAGCTAGAAAACATTATAAAGCGTTTTTCTACAAGTTGCTTACTGCACTATCTGATTTTCATTTATAATTTTGTTATTATTTACATCATTATCCACCATGTATAATTTTGGTAAATAGAGTGTGAGAGTTGTGTTTTCATAACTTAATAACGTTCTACATAATTAATTCTTTCGTAGGCAAATTTACTTAATTAACCTATTTTGATTCCAAATTTCATAAAATTGTTTCCAAGCCGGGATTCAAACCTGAACTATGTGACTCAGGGTCTGGCGCCTGTGACCACTCGACCACTGCAAACGTCTATTTCTTTATACTTTGTTTACATAATTAGTCATCGCCAATTGGCTTGGTAATGACATTCAAGGTGTACAGCGGCCGGAAAACTGAGAAAACCTGAAAAATTCTTGGAATTTATTTAATCACGAAAAAGTCAGAGAATTTCCTTTAAATCAGAGAAAAGCCAGGAAATTTTAGAATATCTCCGTATTCTTCTCAAATTGTGCATGTATTCTGCCCATGGAGCGGAGCAGAGAAGAATGTTCGACATGTTTGGATCATTATTTGTGTTCAAGATACAAAAGATCGGCCACACCTTACTTTTTAATATAGCTTAAACAATTTTACACGTTGACAATGCTATTCCAAGTGGAAGCTAAAATTCAACTTATTTTTTTATCTTTTCTATTAAATTAGTGTGTCTCAAAAATGTGATATTAGTCTGGAAAACCAAGAAAGGTGAGGGAAATATTTTGAACACCTTAGACATTAGTAACAAATAGATAAGCAGTTCATTAAACTTATTCAAATACTTCTTCTGCTGGTTATGCAACAACCCAAGTTTTAAAAACTTCGTTCGGCAAAGGAAATATGTTTGAGATCCAACCCTGTCACTAACTAAGGATTTAGTGCAAATATGGGGTTTCTCTGACTTTTCAAACTTCTCAGGTGATCAAAAAACCGATATATGACTATCGAAGAGTGAAAACTGGCAAAACGCGAAGAAATCATCTTTTAACACCAAGTCCTTCAATTCTTATCATAAGCTAAAACATCGTTGAATTCATGCCCATTTCGACCAACATTTACTTCAACTAATTTCTGCGAATATCTCAGGTCACTTCGGGAAATGCTTTGCGCAACTATTGAACACATGCGGAATTGGATTTTGTTTTATAGATCCCGTTGAAAACGCTTTAACGCTAGCTTGCTGTATGAGCTCTACTGTTAATGAAATTTGCAAATGTTCAGCTCAAACAAACTACTTTCCTGCGCTTTTGGAAGCATGTAGCTTCAAAACCGGGAGGAATTGGATTCGACAAATGGAAAGATATATTTTTTCTCGTTTTTATGAGAAATGCTCGTTCATAAATTTTTTACTCTTAAGTTTTTTTA
>JAGDQP010013824.1:32142-46812 GCA_022664845.1 Lepisma saccharinum
TTGAAATATTTTGTTTCATAATACAAGCAATCCATTTTTTCTCATTAATATTGTATACTTCCGAGACTAAAATAGAAAAACTGTTTTGTCCATCAGAATAGGCAGAAAATATTAATACTCATTTTTTTTATTATTTTGAAATACTATTTATAATTTCACCATTTATCGCGTAATGTTGTGCAAATCACAGAACACATCCAACTCTTTATGTTAAAAGTCCACACAAAAACTGCTGAAAAATACATTAACACGCTGTAATTGGATTTCTAAAATTCAAGAGCTTCAATTCTTTATCACGATCATATGACGAACTTCCGCCCAGTTTCCGAGTGAAAAGGTCTCTTTTTCTCTTCTGATGTTTTCTTTCCTATCTTTTTTGTAGCCTTTCTAGAAACAGCCAGGAACTTTGTTACAGTTGTATCCATGGTTATTTTATGGCTATATTGTGCACATATTGTGTACTTTTGTATTTTTTTTTTCAACTAATTATTCAGAGAAGCTGAAATAATTAGCAAGCAAGGAAATTGAGATGACGAATATTCTATTGAACAAAATATAACTTTAACGTCATATACGAACGAACTGCAAATGAACTGATTAATATTGTGGAAATGGTCACGTAGAAGATTCTGTCTTATATCCGCTAATGATTTGTTGTTGTTTTTTTAAAGTCAGTATCATTTTAATCAAACTTGCGTAGGTTGTTTGTTCTAATCAAGGGATTAATAAAAAAGTACGGATTTCTACTCTTAAAATAGTAAATGAATACTAAGGAGATATTGGCTAATTTTTACCAGACCGAAGTAGTCGTATGGTTCGAGGCTTTCGTTAATCGTCTACGAGGTTGTAAGTTCAAGTCCAGCCTGGGGTATTACACTCGTATAAAAGTGACAGCGCGATGTCAAAAATTACTAAAATGATCCAAACAACATAATACTCACAAGTAAAGTACCCGAAGTGAGGACTCGAGTTGCTCATCAAGTGATACCTTAAATTGAAGCTAGTGACGAGTATAGTACACCTGTGAAATCCTAGCTGCAGAGCTCCAGAAATAAAAAGGTTATGGCGGGTCAAAATTCAAAGAGAAAGCGAATTGTATTGAAACAAGTCACAACGAAAGGCGGCAGAACAAAAGTCAGAAGAACATGGTTTTGAATTGAAATGCGATTCATGTGAAGGAAAGAGGCACCTTCAAAGTACTACACATTGATAAAATCAATATGTAAGTCGTCAATGAAGGCGTGTGATAAGCAGATACTTTGCTCACAATGAGCACACTTGACAAAAGAGATGTTCTCACATGAGGTCTTGTAACACTCGTCACGTATATTAGAATCAAAACAATAATCCAATGGAGAAATCCAGGGCTCGGGCTCCTCATCCAAGTAGCCGCTTTTGTAAAACGCAAACCTGATCATGTTGCGAAATCGTGAGGCGCTGAATTGAAATAGAGTGAAGGACTGCATTCGTAAAATGTTATCCCGATGCCAGAGATTAATTTCCGAGGAAGCGATAACTGTGTCAGTAATGAACCTGATAAATGATTTATATGGACGGAAGAAGTAAACATCAAGTGGTTGGATGAAACCAGTGCAACCACCAGGAATTAAACGTTTGAACAGTGTTATATGATTAGGGCATAATTCATTTGATACGTTATCATCCTTATTTGCACTCCATGAATCCAGTAAAAGCAATATCTACACATTACATTAATTGGGAGCAACTTACGACATCTTACCATCGGGATAATCAGCAAAACATGGACATCACAAGCAGCTAAATTCGCTTTCTATTTGAACTTTGACCCGCCATAACCTTTTTATTACTGGAGCTCTGCAGCTAGGATTTCACAGGTGTACTATACTCGTCACTAGCTTCAATTTAAGGTATCACTTGATGAGCAACTCGTGTCCTCACTTCGGGTACTTTACTTGTCAGTACATTACTTGATACACAGATGACTTCTGTAGCTACATAGTTATAATCATTGCTGCACTTACAGTACAGTAGAAGCATTATTGGCTAAGTTTCATCTACAAAATTAGCAAAGAGATAAATTCCTTTCCTTAATGTACAGTATACCTAAGAACTAGTTAAAGAAATACCTGTGCAAGGACGTAGAACAATTCACGCAGTTCCGTACCTATCAATCGGAATTTATATATTCCTTTAAGAAACTTATATTTTTATATCATGGCGTTTATTACTTTCAAACATTGGATATTTTTTTGAATTTGTTGTCACTTTTACCTATTTGCTAATCATGAACCACTGATCTTGACAGTCATGGGTACTACTAGCCGTTCCGAGTTTCACATGAGGATTGAATGTCCGTGATGTAAATTTAAATAAAGTATTCCTATAACCATTATGAGCTAAAGTTCATATTTACTAAAATGGCTTACAAAACAATTTTATCAACATTTTAAATCAAATACTTACATATGTTCCAAAATAATTCAAGTGTGTCAACCGCGTAGTGTATAACCCCATTTATTCTGCTCAGATGAGACAGGGATGGATCTGGATGACCTAAAATCCAGATATTACTAACAATTTGTTAACGACAAAAATAACACGTGTTACACATTTATTGTACATCTGTACGTAATTAAACAACAATTTAACAGTACAAAACATTGTAACGTACCTCACATTTGTTTAATATTCGTTAGTTACAATTGTTATTTTTATTTTTAAAAAAACTTCCCCTGAGTTGTATAATATAAATTTGTTCAAATAGAATAACTTCTTTTGAGACATCCTGTGGGTACTAACATTTCAATTAAAAATGAAGTATGTCAGTTTACTACAGTAGCAGCCGTTGCTTGAAAGCACAACTGGGTTTCGGAAATAAATCTACTACTAATAATTTATGATCCGAATAAAAAGGACAAACGGCATTCCATTGATAATAATACATAGTCTTATTGAAATTTTCGTTATTATTGTGTTTTATTTTGTTCCTTAAAGGAATTGCAAGTTATTAATCTTTGGGTCCTGAAAATTTCATTAAACTGTATAAATATCACAAACATAATAATAGTTATTATGAAAAGTGCAGCTTTCAATAACCAGGTATGCACTAAAATCAAACTATACTTATAATACATAATATGTCCCGGAAATAGTTCACAACATGTTCCAGTTTTGCTACGTTTTTAGTGTATAATTTAGGAACTTTTCTTGAAATTAATATTAACTACATCACATGTTTAGTGCATAAAATATGAAAACTGTAGTGCGCTGATAACCAATTTATGCACATAAAGTTTACTTAATACTGGTGAATGTATTAAAGGGTTCCGAAGATGAATTCTAGATCAATTGAACTTCGTTATATATGAACTTAATGTATATAAAATATGTACTATGAGCAAGATGAAAATAAAAAGACACGTTCAGCTCACAGAAACTCACATATATTTGTTAACTTCACTGTTCATTTCGGTGAAGTATTGTGTTATTTTTGCCAGTTAAGATTTTAGTGTGTATAAAGATAAAATCTATTCAAGGTCGGTTTTTATATAAGTTTTACACCGTATAAGTTTTTAAGAAGTAATAAAAAGTTTTATTTGAAATTCATACTACTAGAATATTGTTTCTGCGATTCAAAATCATAAAAATAATTAACATTAGAAAGCATCATACCGGCATTGAAATGGTATGACCAAAGCAAGTATGAGACCTTATAAATAATTGTGTCAAACCGTATTGTACAACACTGTCACCAATTGTTTTGAAGTTGGGTATAAGTGGACTAAAAAAATTTACATTTCGTTTACATTTTAAATTTTCCTTTCGTTGCTATCTACTGCACTGCAAAAGGACGTATTTATTTTAAGTTTTAAAAGTATTTCTTACTCGCACCAGAAGTCCCCCACAAATGTTTTAATAACACTGGACAACAAAATTCAATCTATGGTTTGACACACGAGGAAATGTGTTTGAACCGAATAGAACGTTGCACAACAAATCCAGCAAGACGACAAGTTTTGGTCCCCATGATTGATAGTTTTGTGTGTGAAACAAGCCAAGATGCAAATGCACGAGCGTAAGTGCAGTGATACCAGTGAACGAATCTAATATGCGATAGTTGTGGGATTTGTACTGTGTTTAACATCACGTTGTATCCAATAATAATCAGCCAGAATTTGTGCATTTAACTGTCCCTGGTAGTTCGTTTCCATGGGACCAATTCTTGGTAATAACGCTCACCATGTACACCACTTACGCCAACAGCTCGGCCTATTTTTGCACAATTTCAAGTCCCTAAGTCATTTAAATCATCTTGGATTAACAGACACGATTCACGGGACGATGTACTCGGCCATCATCAGTACCTGCCTTAGTTTCTGATGACTGCCCCGACCCGAACATGGGTCGGTTCGAAATTTGACCCGATTTACCGGGTCAGGGAAACATAATTAACTTCGAATTTTGGCGTTGTTTTTTTTCGTGCTTCGGGGATAACGTCTCCGCTCCTCGTCACCCCCTGTCAGAAATACTTATGAAACGCAAGGAAATAATTAAAAACTCTGGTTTGTTCTCCGTGTTTCCGGGTCTAAATCGGGTCATCATATCAGACCTGGTCAGATCGAGTCTGAAGCCTAGACACGATGACGCGTTTCAGCTCTGTCGTTTAGTCCTCACTGTGTAGAACTAGGCAAACTGCCGATGGTATATTTGTATACTGTTCTGTTCGTTTTGATTTAATACTTGGTAAGACAAATAAAATTCGATGACTGATACTTAGGTTCACGCCATGCTATAGATAATGCATAATTCATATGTCCCGAGCCTTTTACCCACAGTGTCAGACGCTTCAAGCAGGTTAAACAGCAGATATGAGGGGTCTGGTGCTTATCCCACTCTTCCAATTTACACAGAAATATAGCTCTTATGTTTTTTTTTGTTTTTTTTACTAGGGTCACCAAATATTGCTATTTAGCTGTCACGCTGCATTCCTGAGCAGTCTGATAGGTGGGGAAACATACTGCCGTCATAACATATAAACTGTAGGTGATAGATACATGTCAATCACATTTCCTTCGGGCCGTCAGTATCTCTTTGATACATTATATATTTCTTGTGCCAAAAATCGTGTTAACCATTATAACCGACTACTATGTCCAAAAGAAGGTAGAAATATGTTATGGTAAACTTTGGTAAACTTTATTTTTATATGGGCCAGTCTAGTAACTTTGGACTTCGGCCCGTCACGATTCGTCTTTAGCTGTTATAATCCATAACCATGCCCCTGTAGGGACTCGAACCCGGGACCTTTGAGCCGATGGCCTACCGCCGCAGACCACTCGGTCACCCGGCCGGCAAATATGTTACAAAAGCGCTGATAAAACTCGATTGTCTTTATGATAGTCTACTGACTTATCTGTACTTTGAATAACGGATAGGTCTTCACTTTTCTCGCTATATAATAAGGACGATAATGCTTATTATCTATAAGGGCGATAAGTGAGTAAATCTGGACTTATCATACCATTTTAAAAATAAACTGTCAACAAGGAGTGGAAACAGTGTTAAAAATATAATTATATTGTTCAAGCAGCTTCCAAAATTTACGTTCAGACTTACACGAAAATCTACTTACTAGAGATGCGCAACGAGCGTATTTCGAGCGCTCTAAATGCGAAGCCGCAGACAGTCACGTTCGAGAAGTAGGAAAATCGGCAAAAAATCCACTTCGAGCAACTTTGGCCATGAATAAATTCCGATGGTTCGAACTGTTCGAGCGGAGTTCCTGCTGTAATTACGTCACATGATTACTTTTTTTTTTTACTTTTTGTAACTAGTTAATGGAGGTTTAGTTTTGCCAATCAACAAATAATAATAATGATTTAACTAAGACAAATTTTATAGGCTTCCACCTTTGAACTGGGATAGACTGTGTCTAAAACCACAATTTTGACCATCGTACAACTTTGCACATCTTCCTAATTTGACAAGACAAATAACATAGACTACGTCAGAAACCAACATTTTGAATCATATATATACAAGGGTTGGCCAAAACAACTCATATCCACACTTTTCAACATATCTCAAAAAAAAAAAAAAAAAAATTGCACACCTTCCTAATTCGATAAAACAAATAACATATACTACGTCCTAAACCAAATGACTCATATATACGAGAGTTAGTCAAAATAACGCAAACACAGGTAGTACACATACGTTGTAAATACGTGGATTAAACGTTAGTACCGAAACGTAATATTAACGTTGTAAATGTACCAAAACGTTTGCCTGTTCAACGGTTTCTTCGACGTTGAATAATGGTAGAGAAGAATTAGGTTGAAATCAAGAAGCAGACGATTAAGAAAAGGGTTCAGTTGGCCAAAACATAACATGGTTGCTTGCTCTTTATTGGTATACACATTTTGCTTCATTTTGTTCGTTGCTTTCATCATGACATACAGTATTAATTTTCAAACAGTAAATTATAAAACCATCTGCTGTGGGATTCCAAGCTGGAACTTTCTCCAATCGTGTTTGGTAGCTCGACACACTATATCCTTATCCACGGAGTTGCCTGGAGATTCACTACTCTTTAACGGTATCTGTAGTTAAAGGAAGTCTTGAACGCATCGCCACAAACCCAGACGCATCGTTCCACCATCATGTAAGAATAAAAATAAGAAATACTTTTGTTCTTTCTGTGTTATGTGCATTTTTCCTTTCTTAACACGTTGACTATCACTACACTATTAGATTTCTATGTCTCAATAAGTGTGCTAAGTTGCCTTAGAAAAACGGATATAAAGTGAAATCTATGTCATGGTTGAAAAGTAATCCCATTAACGCCCAATTAACTAAATTAAATGTTGGTTGAAATAAAGTTTAAAATTCAATCTTTTCTCAACATGTAAATGAGAATATGAAAAACGAAATTTATATTTTCTATTCTCTTTTAAGTACAACGTTTATATAATTAACTCGGAAAAACACATAAGAAGAGTAATCTAGGGTACAGTTCAATATAATAGTTAAAGACACGTCACATTAACGTCCTATTAACGCAATCAAATTTTCGTTGGAATGTAGATTGAAATTCAACGTGTTTTCAACATGCAAAAGAGGACGCAAAATAATTGTTAAATGTATTCAATTAGCTTTAAGCTACTTTTATGCTATTAAATTAGAAAGAGCTTCATAAAATGAAATCTATATCACAGTTAAAAATAATAGTTGAATCCACATTGACTAACATCTTATCAACATCAAGTCTTTCATGAAATATTATGTATAATTAATTTTCTTTTCAGTCAAGTAACGGTTAATCAACGAAATAAACAAAACATCAACGTTCAAAACACGTTTGTGTGCTACTGGAAAATCCGTTTATCTGATATGGGACAGAGAACACATGTCGCTCAACTGGTCAACTGAGGAACTGAAGGTTAAGATTTTATTAATCTATATGTTTGTGGGATGACCTTTAGATACATCCGCATTGTGTTGCAGTGTTTATAAAGTGTAATCTTCCCTTACTTAACAGAAGAATAACCTATTCTTACTTTAAACTTACCTTCAATTGTAAACAGACGTGCAACTGTTACTGAAAATTACCCAGCGTTATAGATTTGATGTATATTGTAAAATCTCTCTCTATATATATAAGGTAATTTAAAATTATACATAAATTACGATCTTTCCCAAGTCAAACACAAGGAATTCACATAGCTTTTCCAGTGGAGTAGAACAGCATTATTTCTTCAAATACTATAAAAATAGGGATACTGTACATACTTTTAATAGTGTATTTGAATTTTGGAGTTTGTAAACCTTGAAAAGGTTTATATTGATATCTCAGATGATGTGAATTTTCATCATTTTATCCTTCATTTTATCATCATTTACCCCTTAATTTTGGGCCATCAATTTTAGATTAATCTGTATAAGGAAATATAGGCACGTTTATGAGATATCACACCATTGGAAAGTCTCCATCCAACTTGATGCGGGTTCTTTATCTGATATGAGAATAACCGTAAATTATGTGAGGCTTAACTCAATAAAATTTGCATAATATTTCAATTTTTCATGTTTTGGGCTGCCGCCGTCTTGGATTCCAAATTTTACAATTAAAAACTCGGAATTGAACTTAGCACCCAGTCAACTTCGGATTTGTAATTGCTCAAAGATTATAATATTTGGAACTGCCGCTGATATGATTACGTACGATTTTTAAACATTATTATATTTTCTGCTGCCGCCCATATCGATTTTAAATATTAACATTTATGGCATTACTTAACATCCCTTAAAACTGCCGGGTACGAATTTTCACAAAAATCTTATTCTTAACAATTAAGAAATTTCGGGAGTCTGTTATTTTAAATTTCAACATTCTGTTCTGGGGATCGAAGTCACTCATTTTAAGCACCGGAGTATACCCCTGTAGCACAAATGGTTGTCTAAACGTTGAAATATAATGCACATGACTGAATAATCGTTAGTAAATTGTTACGTTGAAAGATGTTTGTTTATAAGGTTGGACCAGTAACGAATTTTCGTTTGATCATTTCTTTGCAATTTTCCAAACAACCAAAGTTGAAAAACTTTTATATACAGTGGGCAAATTGTTGGTTAGAAAATGGGCGATATCGACTTAGTTGGGCCAACTGTTTATCAATCATACCCAACGAAAAATCAACGTTGACCGAAACAATTCGTACTACTAGGGAGAACTTCAAGAAAACGAAACGATCTTTTAAAATGAAATATCGGTCTTCCATCATCTTGTATTTGAATATTTAACATTGGTTCCCTTGGAATCAAACTCAGAACTCTTTGAAATCCATTGATATAAAATACTACAACAATCAGATGAACTTCCAAAATATTATGCCGCCATCTTAGATTTCAAAATTCAGCATTTTTGGATTCGGATACGCAATCAGCGTTCTGCAGAACACCTACATATAGAATTCACAAAAGAATCTTATAATTTTTAACAATTTATCACATTTTGCGTTGTTGCTATCTTGGATTTCTAATTTAAACATTTACGAAATCGGAATCAAACTCTACGTCCCTTGAACGGCACCGGATATAAAATGTCACTATAATGAGAATTTTTAACGATTTTTACATTTTATGCTGAGTCCATCTTGGATTTCAAGCTTTATCAATTTTGGCCTCAAATTCGTGATCAGCGTCCCATGAAAGACTCGAATATAACTTTATTTATTTATTATTAAGTTTCAATTACAGCTTGAGTTGCCATTTTAGACAGAAATAAAATAAAAATGCAACAAAGTAAATAACTTCACTACAAACTAAATAACATGAAATTAAATTTTAAACAACACATAACACAGCAATTGATATAAATAACATAACGATTATACTACACAAGAGGAATAACTCACATATTTGTATTTAGCGTTCGATGGAAAGTGTTTTCAGATCCGAAAATATCAATATTTGAATCAAGGTTATTGTACATAATTACTAGTCTATGGAATAAGGAGCGCTGCAGTATACTTAGCCTAGGCGTGGCACAATGAAGGAGGTTATTATTTCTGGTTATTCGCAACGGAACACGGAAGTAAAATTTAGATATCAGCTCTCCAGTTCTAAGATTACCGTTAAGTATCTTGTATAAATACATCAAATCTGCCAGCTTGCGACGAGAAGAGGGTACGTGGAGACCAAGAACGGATAATAACTCTGGTTTGCTTAAGCTACGTACTGATGGTATTCTTCTTTTGACTATAGCAAGAAAGAAGTTCAGAACAGAATCAATATGAGATAGATTTGAAATACTAGCCATATTCCAAATTGGGGAGCAATATTCAATTTTAGGGGAGATGAAGGTTTTGTAGAACATACTCAATGAATGGAGGTCCTTAATTTCTGTACATCTATAGAGAAGACCAAGTAAGCGCATAGAACTATTAGTTACAGAAGTCACGTGATCAGCAAATAGAAGTTTTTCGTCAAATACCACTTCACGAAATTAAAATGATTATTACTGATCATGACATTTCGCGCTGCCACCATATTGAATTTAGAAATTCATAATTGCTTGCCTCGGAATCGTTATCAACGTTCTTTGAAACCTGTCAGAAATATATTTTCCTATTATAATTAAATCACAATAATAGTACATCATTTTTGTAACTTTATTAGCTCTGAATTCTAATTGTACTAAGAGCATAACAGTAGTACCATAGTTGGCAACATTTGTATTGCGTCTTTTACCGAGATAAACAAAGAATAAACAGAGTGGAAGGGGAAACTTCAGAAGTTTTGAGTGGACTAATCCAGAAATTAGAGCAGAAATGTTCGAGAAAAATCTGTTCAGCAGATTTTTGTTCGATCAAATTCTGGTTGCTCGAATAAATATTTTTGTGTTTCGAGTACTCGAAATCCCTTCGTTATACACCTTTAGCCCTTACACATCTCATATACATTGATTGTAAACCTAAGAGTATTAAAAAAGAAAAAAACATGCGTAAACATAAAGTGTATTATTTTAGAGACTACACTGTAAAAAGTTTGGTTTGCTTTCTATATATTGCGCAATATATGTCAATTTCTAAACACTCTCATTCTTTGTGAGCCCGATAAATATTTGCCAATACATTTTGATCACTTTTTGCGTAATTTAGAGTCTTTTAACATGTAGTTTTGGTAGCCTGTGGAAGAACATAAAATTTGGCAAGAGCGAGAATGAAATCCGTATGGGTTTCGTAAGACCTAATGAACAACGTAATTTCTTACTCATTTCAAGAGCTTTGGTTGAAACAAAGCGCAAAAAAACAAAAGCAGGGCTTTTAAAAATAATTATGTTGTACGGTAGTTGTTCTAATAACAATATAAAATATGAAGAATAATTGCTACTATGCGCCACACATCTTGATGTACAAAGCCTAGTTATCATTTACGGTAAGAATTGAATGTCAGAATTAGCAGTTAGTGCTAGTTAATGTTACTGGTTCTTCGTACATTTTCATTCTTCAGAAACTGCAATAAGAGTTAAATACTTGACTCCATATGTTCTTTCTCTTACGTAAATACTCTTTCTCTGAATAAACAAGGAAGACCAAAAGTGAGAAAGGGAAGTGTATGTGTGTGAGAGAGAGTATGCTGTTGTGGTAGCGTACTGAAGGAGACAATATATATCTTGCTAGAAACTTCTAACATTATAATGATGCAGCTTCAGAGATGATCACTTATACAAACTTTAAAGTTGTTTGCTTTTGTACTCTATAAGACGTTGTCATTGTTATAATTAACCCATAATGTCTTTCATCGTCTATCTTTAACCGCCATCTTCTTTGCTTAATGCATGAAAAAGCCATCTCGTCCAGTTTTCCCTTTAATGCCATTAACAGTCTCTACTCTCTTGGTGCTTTGCATAGATTTATCATATAATATTTCTCAACATCTTTCAACTTTCTGCAGCTTTATAATCCTGTAATAAGTGTAGTGATTTATAAGTTTTTCACATATAAAGCAATTCTAGTGATATCGTTCTTGCAAAGCTGCTATCGATATTTCGAGAAATTGAAACTGTTGAACACAAGGCATGTATCAGTAGCTCCATTCTTCAACCGAGAAAGGACCTCAACAATAGCTCTTCGCATCATTTGCCATGAATCAACAAAGCTGGTACACGATGTCTCTAAGCAAAAAGAAGCCAGCCAGTCAACCATTGTACGGATTTTTATAACATTGTTAAGGTTCAGATAACATCAGAAACAATAAGATAATTATATCTATAGACATGTCAAGTTCTGCACCTGGGCGTTAGACCAACGTCAATGAGAACTAAAATTTGCATAGAGCCTTTTTTTTTGGCTGAGTGATAAAGGCATTTTTTTCGTCCGTGGCCAGGTTCAATGTACGTAACTGGAGTAGTAGGAAGCTTCACTGGATGGAATCACCCAATGCCGTGCCTGACGTGAAGTTTATTGTGTTTAGTAGAAAACTGGAGTGAAACACCCGTATTATAACTCATATTCATCGACAATACTGTCACATCAAGCAGCAGAAAATGCGTCTAAAAACAATGTTCTAATCACTACTCAATTAATTATTGAATAGCACAACGTAGTCCTGTAGAATGGCTAAATAGATTATCCGACCTCATACCATTAGACTTCTAACTGGCGGATCGTCTTGAACAATTAATGTGCTGTGAAAATATTCGACATACACTATTTTGAACAATGCGTCTTCAAGAACAGTAGAAATTTCTCCTCCATTGTCGTACGGGTCCATAAAGACTGGAGAACGTCCCTTCTGCTCTGGACAACGTTTAGTAACATAATTAAACTAAATGTCTGCGCCTCACAGAGTCGTTTGGAGGTTGTTTCTTCAACTTTATGTGGTAATGACGTTTAAAAAACGAGACATGTATCAAATGCGACAATTGCTGCAGTGAATTTCTTAAAAAAAAAAAAACTTATTATGCAATATTTCGTTTGAAAATATTGATTAAGATGGCGGATTTCAAGTAGGCGGAATTAAAAAAAAATAGCTCTTCTCTTTGATACGGTAATGAGATATTTAATTTTCCTTTCCGTGCACTAAATAAAAGGGTGTCCTTTGACTTTTGACTCACCTTGTATTTTCAGTTATTTAAATGTGATTTAGTACTTATTATATTATTGAGCATGATCCATAATTTACACAATCTAATGTGAAGATTTATTACTTTCATATCATAAGATAATTGTCGATGATCTGTAAACATCCCATACGAAAATTATTCATTAAACCATAGTAGTGTTGCGTGAACAGGAATTTAGAAACTTTGTCCTGAACGAAAACCAAAAATTCTATTTCATTAATTTTGAAACGTTTGTTCTATTATTTTTTAGAAAATTATCTGAAAACTTCCATTTCCATGAATTTCCGTTTAAACGTTAAAGGCTGATGTGTCGGAAGAGCGAACGTAGAGACCGCCCACATCTGACTGCGAACGGAGGATTTTTTTTATACTTCATTGCGTGCATACGACTTTCTTCCGCTATCACCTGTCACTGGAGGAAACGGGGTCGCATCTTTCCGCATCAAAGGAAGTTTGGCGCTTGGCGACGTGTATTAGAGGAGGGGTAGGGTTTGTGAGCGGGAAACAAGGTGGGGGTAAGCAGAAGAGTCAACCGTACATGAGACAAAGTCACGACTGAGTATAAAGTTGTGTGTTCATTTCTCTCAATATATATCAATAGATTTATCCGTCTTGTCTGAACGAAAGTTCATATGAACAAGTTGATTTCAACAATTCAATTGTATTCTAATATACTGTCGCTCTTTGACTACATGTTAATATGGGTTTTGTGATCTTGGATTTAAATATTTTTAAAATAATTTTAAATCTACGAAAAGCAATAGACTTCGAAGTCTAGAGTAGTTTCGATTTAAGAATTAATCTAGACACTGTAAAATAATGTTGCAATCAGTATACACTAAACATGAATAGAAATCAAATGCAGGTATATTTAACCATTTACAATGAAGAACGGTAGTTCTTCGACTGACGATGGCAAAGGACACTGTTAGCAGCACTCAGATATTATACATTTAGTTTCGTATCTACCGAAGTATAAGTCCGATTTTGATACTTTAACTTACATTTGAAAGCTCTTTTTAATACTAAGACACAGGAAACAAATTGGGTCGGTAGGATCTTTTTGGGACCCCCTAGGGCGCTTTGAAAAAAATATCAAAATTTCACATTTTTTAAGATAGCACTGACCTCAGACCATATAGGCGGCCAAAACTTACTGGATCTTATTTTACACTTCAATACGTTTCAAACGGTGTATGAAACGTTAAAATTGGTGGAGCGGTTCAAAAGTTACGACTTTTTTAACCGAATCACAAAATGTTCACAAATGATAAAGGTATCTCCCTCATTCTGTGTGTCTTTTTGTTTTAGCCCCAAATGGGTGGTATCAGGTGGTTTTAGGAGTCCATTGCGGGCCCCCATGAAAAATGGGGTTAAATCAAAGCTTAGATTTTTGATAGGAGTTACGGTTTCCGATATATGGAGCAAAATCGATCTTGTATCCTTCCGCCATAGTGACACGTGCCACTTTTTAAATACGAGCCCGTACGGAGAACACTCTCCGCCGCTGCTCCACTTATCTGGGCATGACGTAAAGGAGGAAAATGTAGAGATACATGTCCGTACCTAATTTTATCTAACCTCCACGTTCCCATGGTGAGTAATTTAAAATATATTTTCTGTCAAGAATATAAATGCATGTTTTGCGCAGGATTGCATCCTGCCCCTTGTTGCTATGAGAAAAAAAATGCTACACATTATTGGTTATCCACCTAGTCCTTTAATCGAAACAAACTGTGCTTTATAGGCAATAGTCTTCAACAAAATCATTCAACATTTACTGACTTGTTGCAATATACTCACAATGCTATAAATCACGTTTAGAATCAAGAAATACTTTTTTTGTTACAAGACAGGAGTCCTTGTAGACCACCGTCCATTTCCAATAAATATCTGTTTCCATCACTGCAAGCGGGAAGCCTCGGTAACCTAATAATTAGCGTTCTTGACTCCCCCGCGTAGATTCGAATCCCGGTCGAGTGTTTTTTTTTTTTTTAAGAAAATTGTGTAAGTTCGGAAGTTAAAACCCTGAAGAACAATATTTTCTTCTTTTTTTTTTT
>JAGDQP010013825.1:1813-46810 GCA_022664845.1 Lepisma saccharinum
AGAGAGCTCATGCTTTTCTTTTTGATCATGCATAAAGAATATATTTATATTTACTTTTTAGTAAGAATTGTTTCAGAAAAGTATGTCTAAATTTTTAAAACTATTTTGCCCCTTTAGATTTCTGAATGTATCCCAGTACACAATTCACATTGAAACTACAGAAATGTATGTTTTGAAACTAATTTGACCAAACTATGTACAAAGACACCCGTGTTACTATAAATCATGTATAGTCACTTACAATAATAAGTGGAGGTTGGAGTTGCAAGAAATAATAATTCTTTCCTCCAGGAGAATTGTCTCACTCTACTCCTAATAGTTAGACAACTACCATGACAGTACAAATATGGGCAAAAACATCGCATGACAGAATACTCCCCCATTTGGTGGAGGATGAAGACAATCTGTTAGAGAACCACAAGACAGATAGGCAGAAATTCAATTCATGTTAAGCGCCAAGAGGAACGAATTTGTCAAAACAAAAAAAAATACGAATCTGGACGCCATGCATGAATAATCATTATGCAATGTAACAACACATATCTTGTTCAAACACACATACTGAGTCACACACACACACACACACACAGAGAGAGAGAGAGAGAGAGAGAGACGAGGGGATAAGAGAATAACTTTTTCAAAGGATTTACTTTTATATTTAGGAATACAAACAGTTATCCTTACCCTCTCCGTCCCTCTCTTTATCTCTCTCTCTCTCACACACTCTCAAGAGAGAGATAGACAGAGGACATAGGGAGGGAGAGGGAATGTACACATACAGACATAACCGAACAAAAACAGAAAGTGAACTAAAGGAAGAGACAACCCCATAAGACCTAAGAATGGCAAAAATCCAGGAAAAGCAAAAATGAATATTCAGCATGAAAAAAATCATTGATGTGTTACGATTACACACATATTTGTTGATCTCTCGACTGTACAATGACTTGCGTTTCGCCACCAGGGAATTTTTCTCATACAAGCATACTGTATTTTTAAAAAAAGACGTAACTTAACTGGGAATGGAACGTAGACCTACAGACTTCTAGTCCAACACCTTAGCCACTATACTAAATAGGACTTAGTTCCCTACTTACTAAAATCGTTATGACTTTGATGACAGGTTACTCTTGTAAAACTGCCAATTCATTCAGTCACATTTGGAAGTTTTCATTTTTCCGAGATATATTTATTCCCTTCAGAGTATAAAATATCATCTCTGACATAGGTGAGAGTGGGGGTTGTACAAAATCTGAAGCACTTTAAAAAAGATTGGAAATTCGATATACTTCCATTGTAGTTTGAATAGAACACTTCTATTTTATAGGTTTCGCTTTCGAAAATCTCAATTAGTGTAGAATATTTTTATGTACCAGGTGTATGCATAAGTTTTTGCCGCTTTTTTTTGGTAAAGAAAACACGTAATTTTCAACGGAAATTAATTTTGTTTTATTCAAAATATTTGCCATCGGCTTCTACACATTTCGCCCATTTTTCAGGTAATTATTGCATACCAGAAAAACTGCTTGTCTTTTGCGGCAAACCATTCGTCGAGCCATTTTCCAACGTCTTCGATGGTGCTGAAGTGCTGCTCTGCGAGCGCGTGCCCCATTGATGCAAAGAGGTGATAGTCAGATGGCGCCAGGTCTGCGGAGTAAGGCGGGTGCGGAAGGATGTCCCATCCAAGCGATTTCAAGGTGTCTTTCACTGGTTTTGCTGTGTGAGACGGCGCATTGTCGTGTAACACAATCACTTTGCCATATTTTCGGGCCCATTCCGGTCGTCTTTCGATCAATGCGTGATTTAAATTAATCATTTGTTGGCGATAGTGTTGTGCATTAACGGTTTCGCCGGGCTTCAAGGGTTCATAATACACAATACCGCTCTGGTCCCACCAGATACAAAACATGGTCTTCTTGCCGAAGCGATTTGGCCTTGATGTTGAAGAACCGGCTTCGCCAGGTGAAAGCCACGATTTTTTCCGCTTCGGGTTTTCGAAATAAATCCATTTTTCGTCACCCGTCACAATTCGATACAAAAAGGATTTTGTTTCGTGGCGTTGAAGCAGCATTTCACAAGTGACTTTGCGATTTTCCATTTGAAGTTCATTCAAATCGTGTGGGACCCATTTACCCAGTTTATTGATCTTCCCCATTGCTCATAAACGTCTGCTGAGTGTTTCTTGTGACACATTTAATGCTTTTGCCAATTGCTGTTGAGTTTGAGTTGGGTCATCCTCCAATTACACCTGCAATTGCTCGTTTTCGCACTTTTGTGATCTACCAGAGCGCGCACTGTCTTTCACATTGAAATCACCACTTTTAAATTGTCGAAACCATGTCTCACATGTTCTAATCGATGGAGCGTGTTCACCATATATTTCTACCAGCACACGATGACTTTCAACAACCTTTTTCTTTTGATTAAATAAGAAAAGCAATGAGTGCCACAGATGTTCTTTTTCAGGCACAAACTTCGACATGATCACTGAACGATAAAACAAAGACGCTCTTGTTTGGCGGACTCAACTTGTGTGTGTTTGTAGTTTAATGTCAGACGAACAAAATGACGTATGTGTCAAATGAATACGCTGCGTAGTTTTCGTTGGCGCCATCTCTTAGGTAAACAGGAAACTACTTATGCATACACCTGGTACAAAGGAAAATTAAATTCTACTAACTTTAATTTTTTATTTTCTCGTGTTCAGTGTTTTCATTTTGAAAAAGATTCATGAAGTCTCAGGCAATACTTTTGTTATATACTATGAATCCTGTAGCTATTGGATAGCCAGTTGCTCTCTCCCGAACTCACTTGGCGGTGTTTTTTCATTTTATGGGTCGAAGAGACCCACTAGGTGTTCCTCCCTTGTTTTAAAAAAGAACACTTTTAACACTACCCTATATTCATTATATGAAATAGCATCCAGTCGTGTATTTACAGGGTGAAGCATTAAGTGAGTGAGACATTAAGAAATAATCTTTTTTATTATTTTTTTTTCTATTTGCCCAAAAATACCCAATCTTTATATTACCCTCCAAAACACCCTCAGCTCATAGAATTTCCCCTAAAATCTGGTAATTACCCGTCAATTGGCAACGTTGGTAACAGAGTACTGCCAATGTGTGTGGAATTTTGACAGTTGTATGTAATTTGCGTGGAATTGAATGTTGTGTGGAATATGTGTAGATTATTGTATTTCCTCTGTTCCTCTATACAATTTTACATATTACAGTCTTTACTTATTAGACAGTTTTATTTTATTTATTTAATGTTAAGTGATAAATCCAATTAAAAAAAAACATTTTCATTAACGGTGTAAGCTGCACATGGAATGACGTCTGAGGGGGTACGTACCTAGACAAAACACTTTTGGGGGAAAGAAAGGGTGATGAATATAGCAGCTAGGGATTTCGTGTAGGTACCATTTCGGTATTTGCTTTTCACGTTTTACATTTGACTGGCTTTATTTCTGAATTTGGTATGGGCCGATCATAGGTGCACGCATATGTGTTATCTAGAACAGGATAAAACGGATGGAGTACCTGAATTACTTCCTACTTGGTGGCAGCTGTAATATGAATGAACGGCAACAGATGATCATTTTTGTTTCAAATTCTTTCTTGCGCTCTATATCTTGTGTATAGCTGCCGCGCCATCCTATTCTTTTTCTGTGTGTGTGGAAATGTGTGGATTTCGAGCACTGTTTTGCGGATTTTACACATATGTATCGAGTAACTGCAGCAGGAATAGTTTTATCCTGCACCAGGCAAAATATATAGTGGAACAAAAGAAAATCACATTATTCCACGTTTAAGAATTGTTAATGATCAGGAAGCAGGGCTCGGACACACGTGCCTCCCCAGTGCTGATCGAAAGTAACCACGGGATTCATTTGATAGAACTGAATGGAGAGTGATTACTTTCAATTAAGAGGACTAGATTCAAGGAGTAATTTCAGACTTGTGCATTCGGGAGGTCGTGGGTTCGATCCCAGCAGCCTACAATCCTGACTGAGGATAGGTTTTCCAGTTTCTTTTTTCAGTAACATGTTATGATGGTATTAATTATAGACCCTTTGTGTCCCATCGTATACATGCCCCCATGAAAAAGGGGGAACACAATGACACTCCATTTGTGAGCATATATAACAAGCACAAACAGAGGCGGTTCTAGGCCGGAGCCGGGGTGGCCGGGGCCTTCCCAGTTTTTTGCAGTGAAGATAAACTAATATCCTCAATTGTCTTGAAATATTTAGTATAATTAATATTTATTTTGCAAGAAGTTTAATGTTATCGATTCTTGAACATGAAATGAAGTGTACTATGATAAGCTTCTTCTATAAACGTGGGGTAGGGAAGGAGTCACTCACAGTGTATGTTAGAAACTGCATGTTGTCGAGTTTTAACGATCTTTTAATTTCTTAGAACAAGTTTCAAGTAGTTATTTTATTGTTTTTGGTCATGTAATACAGTAATTTTTGTTTTTAAAACCTTTTAGATGTCTTGACGTTGCAACTAAGGGAAGACCACATCATCTAAAGATTTAATTTATTTCTTATAGGCAATGCGGTGTTATTTCGAAATTATACCACCAGTACCTTATACCGAAAACGACAGAACGCTAATCGTTGTCTGGCTTACTTCTTACTATAAAATAATATAGGAAATTCTAGTCCGACCTACAAATAAAAAGTAGAAATCTTTGTTGCTGTTTTTTTAAAAAAAATCATCTTATTTAGGTCTAAATTGGTGTTGAATTATACAATATATCCAGTGTGGTATTTATAGATTTTTAAGTGTGTGTGTGTAGAGGGAGGGACTCTTAATGCCGTTTTATGTAGTGTAAAATCCAATCAAGTCATTTTATCCAGTGTAAATTTGGCAGTTAACTATAAGTTTCGCTCTGTAAATTCCATAAATTGCATACACCGATGAAAAATATTAAAATGTTCACTTTTTTGCTTCAACTAATTACTGTTTTCTTACACTGAGAAAGGTTTTAAACGTACATATTTCCTTCATAGATATACCTAAGGAGAATTTATATGCAATTAAAAAAAAATGACTGAAAATGACTAATGTGTATCACACCCACCCACACAAACAAATATTTGCTGGGTCATTGTCTGAGAAGAGCTTGTACTGAAAAACGCATTGAAACGAATGGTGGGAAGGCAAAAGAGGAAAGAAAGAGAATGTAGATTATGGACAGCAGGACAGCATCAAAATAGACACACTTTATATATATATAAAATATGCAACGTTGAGAGCTGCCCCCATCCCAGGTTTTTCCTCTAGAACCGCCACTGAGCACAAAGTCGATCTATCATCTTTCTTATAGTTAGGAATATGTATTTTTTAACTTTTTGAACGTATACGAAGAAGTAGATTGCTTTTTGTTGCTCTGATTGCATAGCTTTGATACGGCTGTTCAAAGCCATGGTTACATTGGACGGGCGTGAAAGTGCTTATTATTATTATTATTAGCATTCGTATTATTTTAGTAGTCTTTTTCGGTAAACAAGATTAATAAACACTGGTCTGGAGAGACAAGGACAAACCAACGACATTCAAGACGGGGAACACAATGGCATTCTATTTTCAAGAAACAGGATGCCGCAGGTGACAATCTCTTATTAGGGGAAACTAATATAATGACTCATGCCGGTTGATTTGATATTCGAAGCAACGCTATGGCTAGTTGTGTTTGTAGTAATGTATATGCATTTCTTAATTATTTAACATATACCAACGGGGAAGGGGGAACTCACTCAAGTTAACCTGCAACGATGAATAGTTTGGCGGGTAACTAAGAAAATAATAAAAAAATAGCGGTCCACACCACGAACAATATTGAAACAGAGAAGATAATGTAAAGAAATTAAATACAGAAGTATAATTTTCCGTTCAAATCATTTTAATCCAGTCAAATTGTGTTTTTACCAGGAAAGTTGCGGGGTAGTTTTTATTTCTTCCATTCTATATGTTTTTTCGGGTGTTCAATCCGAGGCTGATGTTTGCTAACAAAATTTCGTGACGCAACATAAAAAAAATGCAGATAAGTAAAAACTGGGATCGAATCCAGAACATCCCGAAAGCTACGCTAACGATCTAAGTAGATGGAGGGGGTAAACGTAAGGATTTATGCAAATTAATTCAGTACTTACTTAGGTAACCAACCCCCTGTGGCGAAACGAATAAAGACGCAGACAATGTACGCATACTAATGAGCTAACTTCACGCACACAAAGGAAACATGGACCACTCCACCCAGAGTTGCGCAGGCGCGTTCAGGGTCGGTGGCATGGTATTGGCGGACATGCTTAGTGCTTGTTACTTTACAAGGAGGAGACTTGACATTACGAGACATAGTTACTGACGAACCATGGAAGCATCAAATCCTGTTGTACGCATTACAGAAGGACAACCTCCAATCGCACCATTGTGTAAGTGCACACCGCGTTGGGTGAACGAGGCATGTATTTGGTCCGCCATTGACGCTTGGAAATCCGCAGAAAGCCTACTTTGTTTGGGATGCTGGAGAAACAGCCCTCATCGGCAGAAGCACGAATGTCACGGTCATTTAACTGTGTATATGTTACCTGACGTGTTTCCAGAGGCGGTCTATCCCGAGTTTGAGGCTCGAACTCGGAACACGTTACGTGCCAAGACTATTGAAGCCCTGTTTAAGATCTACATGGATAAGCATCCGAACTCATCTGAACTGAAAGAGAAGATGGATTGGGGAATTCAACATCTGATGAAAACCGAATGTGGAAGGTGCAGGATATGTTTGCGGACAAAGATCGTGCATCCCACCGGTCCCAATAAGAGATAGTGTTTGTGAACTGTGTAATGGACGAAAACATCATATGTAGTGGAACTGTGTATGTAGTGGACTTGTGTAGTGATCATAGCTCAGTGAGCTAGTTTTACCGGTGATTACGTTTTGAACAAGTGCATATTGAAAACAGTAAGTACTTATTTACAAGACAATCCTATTTTGTGTTCAGAGTGTAATTTGGGTAAAGTACATAATTGCATGTACGTTTCGAATACGGGTAGTGATTGAAAGTCATATGAACGATCCAGAACTTTTCCAAGACAGTTATGAACGTTTCGTAAACCAGAGTCATCGTCATATTTCAAAAACCATTTTGTTTAACGTTTGTCGTCATTTTATAAAATACCCACAGTGTATTGCTTTAATTCTGGAACAGCAGAATCCTAGCGGTTCACGATTATTATGTGCGAGGCAGTACATTATTGATTTATAAGGTTTCAAAATTTCCGATAGGGAATGCATTATTAGAGAATTTTGTCTAGTTGCATATGATGCCACGTTATTGTTTCATTGTCTTATGAAATTACCTTGTGAACGTTCTGATTTACCAACAGGTTATCAGCGACAAGTCGATTTTTTAACTTGTCATTTGCATGGCTTAGACTGGAATACTTCGAATGGATATACAGTATCCCATTTTCCGCCATATTGTATCGCAACTATGTGAAATGGGCGCCATATTTTATTGTAAAGGTCAGGAAAAGATGGTGTTGTTGCGTAAACTCTTTCAACTGACGAATCTTGTGAATGTTGAAGATCAAGCATGTCCTGCCCTGCGCACACATAATTTCAAAGTAGATACAGCAAAGTGTACCTATCATCAACCAGTGCAAGAGTATGCATGTGCCTTGCGTAATTGCATACAGTTATAATGTTGAATCAAAGTACAAACATTAAAAGTTGTGGATGGTATATCCACAATGAAATTGTAACATGTTATGAAAATAAATTTATATTACACAGGATGTGTTGTTTTTTTATTTCATGAAATGAAACTCAAACAAATAGGAGGTAAAAGGTTTTTATTACACAAAAAACTACTCTACTACAAAGGTTACATAGTATAAAAAATTATTTACTTTGTTTTGTTTTCGGGATCTTTCTGACATGATTCATTACAAGTTGATCATTCCGTTGTAAGTTGGTTTTGGAAAATGCTTTTAGAGTATTAATATTACGTACTTTATAATAAATATACACTAGACAGAATAAGCCACACAAAACGGAATCATCAGCTTAATACTGGACGTTATTTACATGACATGTACTGGAATTGCGGTGAAGAAAGTGTACAATAGGTTTTTTCGGCTTTTGTGCAAGACTATCAAAATAGGAGGCACGTTTATTTTTATTAATGACAATATAGGTCCAATGTGTGACTTGCTCATAAGACGGACTAAAATTAACAATTACAACGGCTGGTGCTTTCACTATTGCAGGTAGGTGATTCATAGTAAATCCCAGTTAATATGCTCGCACTGAAACAGTCATGTAACACTGTCGTTAATATCTGATCAGTCCACATAGTCACACGGAATGACACTTTTCTTCTTCATCTTCATGAAGTACACTGGGACTTGGGGTAATGGGTTTGGGGTTATATACACTTTTCGGTTCGGGGTTACGTATTGTGGTAAATCATGGTATGTTAAGTACTTGCTGTAACATAATGCTTCATATAATGCACACCGAAATGTATGAAACTGATGATGTCGATGTGCACAATGAATTTCAGGAAACAGTAATTTAGATGATTTTGGACAATGTAAATCTTCGAGATTCATAACACTTCGTCCCAGCATACGTTGCAGGAATTGTTGTCGCCGGTGTCCATGGGTGTAGAGTAGAGGAATATGCTTTGTATAGTTGATAAGTATGCGCAGAAGATACTTGTATGTCACATCACCATCGGACCAGTCGACTCCAAAAATGTGCATAGCGAGATATTCGTTATCAAACTGGAGTGTTAATGGTAATTGGGAAATATCAAAAGGTGCCTTGAACATCCAGTTTTGAACTGTATTGACATTGGGATTCACAATGGCCAATTCCTTGACAATAAACTCATCCTCACCAGTTTGCTCAAACGCCGAAAAGTGGATGATTGCCCTCATGGTGCCGTCGTTGTAATGATGTAAACAGGAACTTACCCCTACCTTTTATACACTTACTGAGACAGAGTGCCAACTAATAATTTAAAATTTAATGTAAGTATGGTACAATTATTTATATACTATTGTCCGTATAGATATTACGGTCTTTGTCGATCTGGATCAGGGAATCAAATTGTGCATAGACCACGCAAGTAATGGATTGTGGAAGACGCTCACTGAACCCTACTTTAATATTGACAGGCGAATCCTTGACGACATCCCACGTAGAGTTGTCCAATGTATTGGTAGGTGATAAAATAAATGCGTATAGCGTATATCCATTTGGATAATTTTTCGGTGTAATGGTGTGACCAGCATTTTGCTGAAATATACCAGTACCAGAAAACAAAGAATGATATCTTTGAATACAGAAATTATTAGCAAAATTAGGTGTAAGGGGACTGGGGGATGAAATTTAGATCCAAAATGGACTTGCAGCTTGTTAAGATTAAAGTGTTGGAAATGGAAGGGATTAAGATCGTACCGACCATTGAATGCAGTATTTGAAACAAACCCGATAACAAGACCTTTAGGTACTTTACCTAAAATAAATTATCCAGATTGAACGTAGAGACATTTTCAGGTATGGTATGTACACGTTTCTACACGCATCGTTGGCAGTTTGACAGTATCTTGAGGCATAAAGCGATTTAGCTGAAGTGCAACATCAGCAGAGATTTCTACACGACGAGCATACAGTATGACTTCCTCCAGGTGAACCTTATAATTAGAATCCTGTGCTGCCATAAGACAGAATGCATCTTTACTACGACTCAACTTGACTCGAACACTAATTTTATTGGGAAGAATACGATCAATTGTTGTAATATCCGTGAAAAGACGCCCTAGCATTTCAATAGAGGCACTGCCAGCAACCATTGCACTACGTTTTAGAAATCCAACATTTGCATTACCTAATGTATCAAATTGTCCTCCGGTATCCTTATACCACAACGCCGTTTTCAAATGCGTATTGATAGCATCCTCGCAATAATTCGGACCTGATTAAAAATATGAGCGATAGGGATACGTACCATTAGATGAAGAAATGACTATCATTGAAATAAACATCAACTTGTGCAAACATGGAATGGAGAAAATTATTTACGGGTCCAACAATATCGGCCGCAACAGGAGGAGGTCCCGCTGCTGCTACGTGTAAATTGGAATCATCACCTCGCGTATCATTACATTTTACATAGAGGTACAGAAAAGCGGGATGTATATACTTGTAAGTATCTCCAGGAATAACGTATTCAATGGGTCCTTCGGAAGTGAGTGCTGAAATTGGTCGATATTCGAGCATGCGTGAAGATTCAATGGCAGTTTGTATCATGGGAACAGATACCAAATCCAATTCATTGGTACAGCACTCTTTACTACCGGGGGTAAGGAACGACATGGTTGTTAAGTAAAAATATCTCTTGGTCTAGTACTTGAACGTTTACGGCGTTTAACAGGTGGTCCCAAACGTCCAGGAGCTCTTCGTTTTCGTGCCCGTCGTCTACGACTACCATTAAGCAACTTATTTAGTTTGGTTTTTAAAGCCGATCCTGCTTCCCGTACACGTGCTTTACGGATTCTTTTACAGGTCGATTTTCCAACATATCCCCAGCAACTTGGATTCCTGTTCGTAGAGCTTGTCGTCGAACGGCGTTGGCACCTTGTTTAATGAATGGCATTGAAAATCGAAAGAGACCACGGAATAAACTTCCAATTCCATTTCCACGCTGGTAGACGGGTCCTGCGAAATATGGGATTCCGCGTCCACGATGTATTACTGTCATTGTAGGAGACGTGTAAGATGAAGTATCACCGTCAATGTCCTGGATGGAAATGGCAAATTACGTCATGCATGGTCCTTTAGTAGAATTTTGGTATCGAAACTTAATTTTGCTAGTGGAAAGTAATGAACGTTTTGGAATGTAATGGTTTATACTTTACCGTGATTTGTATCACTCATGGCTACAATTCGAAGTAATGGAGCTTTTGTATCACCTACATATTGAGGTTGTACGAGATCCTTATACACAAACACTCGTTGTGGGTATCCGATACTTAGATAAGGCTGTTTTTGTACAGTACCGATTTTTAAAATGTTAATGTTGGGTTCGAATCCTAATTGTAATGCCAAGAGAGGCGACAGACGTATGGCTTCAATATTAGCCGTGGTTTTGACATGTACCGTATTGGAATACGTAAATTGTATTGCCGGAGTATTTGTATTTCATTCATCCAATAATTGCTGGATGGTTGCATAATATCCCGATGTAATACTATGTTTTACTTTTGTGACAGCCGTTAAATCAAACCAAAAGATATTTTCCCCATCAAGAACATTTAGACATGTAAGCGGAATATGAATTTCACCAAGTCTCACCATCCACGATGCATCATTTAAAAGAATCCGATGATTTAGGATATTACGATTTCGTATACGTATGTGTACTGGCATTTGAACTTAGCGTAACGTAAAAACTATCATCAGTACTTTCCGAAATCACGGTTTCCGTTTAAAGTGTAGTGTAATGTTTGACGTTCCAAATTGAAATGGCAATTTTCAACCGCGCTCGTCTTTTAAGTCTACATGTAATGTATCGAAATAAAGCTTTACCACTTTCATATAATGTACGATCAAACATGTACGATTACATTTTTCCATACTGGTAGTGGTGGACACTAATTTTACGAAGTTACTTACCAATATTAGGATGTGTTTTGACCATATCAAGACAAACATTAATTTCCGAAGGGGTATTATAATCCAAATTACATGGAAAGGGTGAAGGAATGTTGACGATCATGGGTTGTCGTTGAGGACTGTGTGTAAAATAGTGAATGCTATGATTTTCTATGATTGGATCATTATTAAACCCAAGTAGGTTTTGTAACCCAGGCGTCATTCCAATCACGTATTGACGTCGTCGATAACGTCGATGTTTAAAAAATACATGATCACGTGCACTATCATAATGCAACATGCATGGATCATCAATGGCTGTTCCATCATCTTCGTCCGCGAGATCGGGGATGATGGGATCATCCGCGGCAGCAAGTTCAGCTTCTAATTGTTTATTTAATTGAGTCATTTTGAGTAACTCTGCATGAAAAAGTCGTAAGCGTTCTTTTTCCTCGACCTTTTCTTTAGCTTCCATTAAAGCTTGTGCTTTAAGCATGTCTGGAATACTTTGTACTAAGTTTGGTACGGAATCATAGTACCCCGGTGGGAATTTAATATTATATTGCGTTTTCTTTTAGCCATTCGTTTGAATAATAATTTCCTGTTCCTGTGGCAAATTATAAAAACTCCAAGGAATGGTTACCCCTGTTAAACCTACCACGCAATCCCCCGTCAAATGAAGTGGTTGTACAAGTTTGGTCGTATACGAGGCAGTTGTATTATCGGGAAATACATATGCACTTGCATTGGACAGTAACGTCACATAAAATTCATCTACATGTTTTGGTGACGTCATGATGCAGACTGAACGGTTTGTCGTCGTACCCATTTATTCATACTTGGAGGATAGCCTAACATTTTGACATAGACCCATCCTTTTTTACGTTTAATAACTTTTTCAATAACGAACGTTTTCCTTGTGCCGACAATAACACGTTGACGTTCGTAACTGTAAAAGCTTCAATTGATAGGATCACCATTCCAGTTTTTGATTTTATAGGTAACGGGTGTACTTTTACACAATGGTCATAGATAAAAATTTCACGCTACCATTTTGGTAAGTACCCCCTTTTCTAATTTATGTTTATATTTGCTTACACGAACATAATCACCCGACTGCAACTTACATTTCGGTTTGGTTTAGGATTTGTTTCCGTATAAGATTTGCCATACATGATTTACGTTGGTATCATTTACATCAACAAGTGCCATTTTGATTGTATAATGTGTTGTGTGATTATAACTATGTACGAGATCGGACAATACGTCAATGTACCGGTATGTATTTTCAGCCGTAAAGTACTTGTATATTTTTTCCTTTAATGTACGGATAAATCGTTCAACAAGTGCAGCTTTCATTTCGGAATGTACACTATAATGATTGACAGCGTACTTTTCAAAGACGCGTATCACGTATTGGTTATAAAATTCCGTCCCTAAATCCGTCTGGCAGTGTGTTAGTGGCAAATTCAATGATTTTAAAATTTGTGTAATGGCTTCAGCCATAATGGGTCACGTTTTGTTTTTGACAGGAATACAAGTTGCATAGCGTGAAAACACATCGATTGAACATAAAATTTATCTGTACCCATCATTATGATTTGCCACATTTTGCATCTCCGCTAAATCCATTTGAAGTAATTTATACGGACCCCTCACATAATATTGTTTGCGAGGAAACTTTTTACGTGCAGGTGCATGTAATGTATATGCATCCTGTGACGCTAACCACTTTTTAATCGTTCGTTTGGATGTACGTGTTTTTTGTTTGAATTTTGGCAATACTATCTAGAGATACTGGTTCCGTATACCTATAATACAATTTGGATAATGACGTACTCACAACTTATAAAATTTAAAATATCTTAAAATGTTGCCTGTACGTTTCTTTACCTTTGAACGTGGTTTCTTTGCTTTTTTGCTTACCCGTTGTTGTGCACCGGTACCAAACTGGAAATTAATGAGTTCTTTTGGAATATTAATTTGCTGAAGTAATTGTTTAAATGCCTGAATCCCGATTGGATTGCTTGGTGTTCGGCGTCTTACCACGTCATCAATATTATTGGATGGAACGACGGTGTTATCAATGGTTACTACACCGGTTGGATCCCAAGTGATATGATTGGATGCAAGCAGTAGATTTAATAACACTTCCGTTTTTCCACTTAGGGGTTTCGGGATCGAATCAAGAATCAATTGAAATAATGGATTTTTTAGTACTAGTACTTTTGGTTGCTGCGTCCGATTCTACCAATGGTAATGCAATGGGTTGATTTGCTGGAGGAATATGAGCCAAGTACCTATGCAATGCCTGTTGGTACAATTTCCATTTGGCCTGTGGTGAAAGATCCTTACGTGTTTATACATTATACATGTCATGATCTAATCGTGCTTGGTGTGATTCACTTTATTTTACCGATGAGGCCAATTCTGCCGATTCATGTTCCGGTACTAAAATCATTTTTTGGAATTGTGAAGTAGTCATGTTATCGATTGAAGAGACTTTTCGCAACTGCACTTAATATGGGTGCTAACAGTAATGGTAAAAAAGCACCACCCTTTTGCAATAATATTCGTCGTCTACGTTTTATACTGGATAGTGCAAGAGACAATGCACGCAACGCCTTCTTATGTCGACGTAATCTTTGTTTCTGACGGGGACTCAAGCGGATGTTGCCATTTATTGTGTTCTTAGCTACTTGTGCTATGGTACGAATAACTCCAAAAGATGCTTTTTGAATAAGCATTTGACGTTTTTTACCCTTACACTTGCAAAGGGCACGGAGCTCAGTTTGGTAATGTTTTAATCTCGACATTTTGACGTCAACTGAGCGTAATGGGTGTGTGAATGTCTTTTACATGTGCGTATATATGCATGGTTTCATCAGAAAAAATATTTGTACGTAGTCGTAAAGCGTCGGAAATCTCTTGTGTTAAATCAAATAATAAGTAACTATGTGGTTTTGCTATAGCTTGCTCAAATACGCCTAGTACTCCCTTGCTATGCCGTGGCATTATTTGTCTTGCAAGATATTCAATTTGAAGTTTATCTCTTGGATTTTTAGAAACGACGAAATAATGTGAATTTAAGGAAATATCACATTCATGTTTATCTTTAGGAAATAGGTTTTGGACAATAAATATTACAGTTAAGCTCTTATGATGAGCGTACTTCGTAAATAGGTTTGAAATATTATGATTAGTGTCACTCCTTAAAAATCATCAAGGAGTGATATAATTATTGAATTCCGTTGAATTTCAAAAGTTTCCATATCGGGAATACCGTGATGAAATTTAATGTTTGCAACACTAAGGTTTGGTACTGCTGCTCCGTAGCACCAAACTGTCTCGTTGAATTTAATACTAAAGATTGTATCTTTATACTGCACGAGTTTATTTACAAGGTGCAAGCGTGCAAGTTTGTAAACTTCAACATCCTGACTTGAAATGACTTATGGCAATCGAGTATTTCCTTTTTATACCATCATGAACACGGAAAAAACTTCCTACCAGTTTTATTTACACAGTCTATCCTTTTAGTCTTGTCTGTACCCATAGGGTAATGTCTTATAGTCTGTTATAGTTACGTCTTGTATAATACGTCGTCGTTTGCTTTGGTTACCTGGTGAGTCTTTGTCTCGGGTCTTGATACAATAACAAACCCCGGATTGCGTCGGATGTTGTACGGAGAGAAGATTTGTCTTTTCTGTCACTAAGTCCTAAAAATGGTCTAGCGTAATTTCATCTTTGGTTCTATAATTTAGAGTAATGCAACTAATATTTAGTACATCCTTGACTTTACCAGTACTAATTTCTCGTATGCGGTACGCATAGTTCTTAGGTCTGAGCCCAATAAATAATATCATCTCCCATCCCTCTGGTATCTCATTTGTAGGTTCGTCGAGATACCTGCCAGTATCAAGCAAGGGTTTGTCATACTTGATTTGAATAAACATAATCGAATCCGTATCTACATACAGGAGTCGGTCGTAGCCTACGGTTTCCATTAGTTTATATAGTTTTAAGCGTGCCCATGATGATATAAAGGCGGCCAGGCAAACATTGAAGAATGGAAGCGGCTTATTAACATTCTCTCTGTCCTTATATGTAACAATGAGGCTTTTATCTCCCACGGGAACAACGGTAGATACGTCATTACGAAAGGACAGCAGGAGTTTGAGAAACGTCTCACTGTCCGTGACAACGCTGGACTGTGGTAAATCGGTACGTTGACCCCATTTTCCATATAGTGAATTTAAAAATAATTTCGATATGTACCGAATGCCAGGATTCCAAGACACATTATTATAGTCCATACGGATATTTTCGTGCTGTTGGTATTCCTGTATGTATTGTTCTTTAGATTGGTTCGCATTACACTATGGGGGAAATCCACTACCTGCTTTATTGCGAGGAAGCTGCCAACGTATGTTTCAAACAGAACTTTTTCCATTTCGAATTCCCAAATTTCATGGATTTTTTCGATGGTATATCCATGTTTTAGCGCTTTGTGTATTTCTGGCGAGCAGAACGTTCCCGTAAATTGCCGTTGTTCCTTTGTATGGTAACAATCCGCGTTATTGTTTTCTTCCATGCACGTAAGACATAACCCAAACATAAGTTTGGATTTGCACGTGAATGGAATGATTGGCAGTTTGAAGTTAGTCGGAGGTAGTATTGTACAGTCAATAAGACAATTGACGTTTTCCAGTTTAGGAAAATTTTGTTTATGCACCGTCGGCATACCGAAATTAAATAGTCGGCAGCGCGCCATTACCTAGGAATAGAGTGACGTAACGTCCACATATGAATTTTTTTTATTTTCGCTGCATTTATACAACGAACGAAATATTCCGTTCTGCCGCCTTTAAACGCGTTCTTTGGACTAAGGCCTTCATCCAGGTGGCGCATTTTGTTTGAATAAAGTCCTGGATGGTCTTATCCGCTTCTACTTTGGCGTCCCACTCACATTCCCAAATACGGATAAGTTTATATCCTAACCGTTTGATATATTTTCTTTTTTCTAAAGTGCGTTGGTATTTTTGTTCGGGGCCCTCTCCTCCATCAATTACGCTATGCCTAAGGCTGGGATAGCATTCCTTATGGCCATGCGCGTAACACCCGTCAAATTCCCAGGCGGTTACTTCTTTTGTTCGTTTATTTTTATGATAGCCGTGCCTTGTACGGGCCAATAGGGACCTCTCCTCCATTACCACTACCTCTTATTTTTACACCACTTCTGTGGGACATATATTCGAGCCACTGAAGGGCTTTTTTGCTTTGACGGTATTGGTGATGAAATCTAAGAGGGGGCAGGACAGCTGTATTGTCTTTCTTAATATATAATGTGCGAAATACTTTAATAGCCAGACTTGCAATTGTTGAAGACACTAAGAATCACTGCAAGCCGTTTGTACGTTCTTCAATGATCTTACTAAATTTTACAGCAGCACTCGCCAGAATATCAACGTCGGTTCTACAATAGTCAACCAGTTCTTTCTGCATATTAAATTTGTAATTTGGATCTTGACTACATGCCTTGTGCGATTTGAATAATGCCTTTGCATCCTCAACCCTGCGATTTTCCGGTTCAAACCACTCAGATCGGGTATAGGACCCTCATAATCTTGATTGCCGTCCGTATTAAATAAATACGGGAATTCGCCCTTCTTTAGGTTGTTTCTAACCCTAAAGTTGTGGGTAAATTACTTAGTTTGACCGACATGTATAAGTACGTATCCTGGAAGACAATTCGTTTCCCAAGGGCCATTTGGATAATTTTTTGTCCCTGCATAATAAGCTGGAGGTCTTTATCGTATCCTTGGTCCTCAATGATGGTTTTTGCCGACAAAATCATATTGAAGTTCGATCCGTTATGTGATAAACAAATAATCTTTTGAAATGCATGGCAATCTATAAGTACGTGTTTTATTAACTGAGCCATTGTTCCAAACGCGAAATCGCGACTACCCCCATTAATTTTGTTTCCACAAGTCATACATACGGCTATTGCATTTTTCTCGTTCCAGCAATCCTGACAACGATGACCAGCACATACCAAGTTCACTTCATGTTCTCGCTCACCCTTCGTGTTATGACCAAGTTAGTTTGTTTCGGAGTCAAATATTATCTTCAGGTATTTATTAAAGTGTTGAGGTTCTAGTTTTTGGACAAAACACTTGTGCTCAGGCAATACATGTTTTTCACACAAATGGAACAGCCTTTCGCCGCAAATATGATTTTGTTTTCGTCGACGCATTATCCGTAAGGACTCGGCACGTTGGACATTCAACCACATTTTCACATAATACCTTGCCACGGTTTAGTATTGTTTTATGGTTCATAAAACAGGTCATTGAAGGGAACACTCGATGTCAATCAGCACATGGAACTCGTTGTTTTTCTTCTTCTTCAATCCCATGGTATACTTCACACAATGCACATTTATATTTGCATTTATGGTACATTGGGACATCATACCCCTCCAGGCAATATTTACAGTAGGCCTCTACTCCCAAGTACGATGTTATAAAGGAAATCGTACTGTAATGTCCGTCTTTATATTGAATAAAAAGCCGTTTTGGAGCAGGTGGACCTGCGTATATACGCTTCGTATGTCTTATTTTTGGGACTCTTTGATACACTACAATCTGATAGTTTGGGAGTCAATGTTGTTGAAACTTGTTTACCTCCCTTATGGTACAACCATTAATACGTTCAACGTCAACCCCATTATTTTAGCCTTTTTAATCCATGTAAATGGATATTTTTCAGTATCCTGTAGATTGTACACAAGCTGCCGATTTTTATGTGCCTTGGCTTTGGCCAAGACCAGACTTTGCGGAAGGCAGTAAATTTCCGTTGAAGGTTCAATGGTATGTGCCTGAAGGAAAAGTTCTTTATCCATAAACTTTTTAATACGCTGGGACTGTGGTCCTCTCCCTAAACGAGGATCCACCCAATGTAACTTTATTCGAATTTCGCCAAACACAAATGCTTCGTTTGAATTTAGCACATTTTCTAATGTTTGTAAAATTACATCGGGTGTCAGTTCATCTCTCAGGCGCCAAGCCACGTACAGGGGCCTATTCACAGTACTTGTACTGCTTTCGATGGTGAGGCCCGCGTACGCCTCTTGAGGAATTGCTGGGAGAATATTATTTAAGGCAAAGGAAGACAGTCTCGACACGTAAGCCTCTGCATCAACAACATCTACTCCCTCACGGTTTGATAGGAGACCTCTCTATCTTCCATTCCAAAGTGGGGATAGCGACGTCGACGACTCGACAATATTTAAAACTTATCAGTACTTTGACTTCCGCTGCCGAACATAATATCATCTGATGGTACCCAGTCATGCCATAGCGGAGGGGCCACACCATTCATTTTTGAAAGTTTGTTCAGTGTAACTTCTTCCACATTTAATGGGGTAATGAGGGGGCGTTGAATCCCACTACCTCCACTTCCATTGTCTCGCGACGATCCCGGTTGCGCGATAAAGTTATTTCGGAGATCCTATTTTTCAGCAACAGACAATACCATTACCATTGGTTTGATTTCCCTGACCCTGAACGGCAAATGGTTGTGGAGGGGGTGCAATCACCGTAAATGCGCGTCTTGTATCTACCTCGTCCAAAAGGTCAAGTGCAAGTTTCAGTGCACACTGATCCTCCATTTCCCTCGATATCCTACCACTACTACAACTACTACTACTACTATTCAGGTGCTCAGTTGGTGATGGCGGAGTAATTGGTGGTACCTCAAATATTTCCTCCCCATCCGTGTCCTCAGTTGGTGGTGGTGGTTGAGTATTAACATTAATATTAAATAGTGAAGTGACGTTTTCATTACCATCCACAATGGCTATGGATCTTTCCACATGGTCCCCTCGTTGTTCGTACTGGCAATCATTACTTACAGGTATCCTATTACAAGAAATAATGCCAGTATCAATACGCTAAGGAGCACGTGCAAGAATCGGAAAAGTTTTTAATTCCCTCATAAATGTACGTGCCTCCCTCCAAGCAATTTCACCAGTGTCACATCATTAATCCGGTCAACATCAATTTTTCCCTGATTTGCTAATTCGTAAAATGGAATATGCATCGTTTCCATGATTCCTTCAAACCCTGCATAGTCGCCTTCATACAGTGCTAACAAATCCCCCACGGACTGGCACACTCTTATACAATCAACAAATCTGTCCCAGTAAGTATAAATCAAATGGGAAATAAAATCCCTACTTACAACATCAAATGTCGGGCTGAATCCCCTTTCCATAGATCCACAAATGTCCCTCCAGGCCAAAACTATGCGGTCGCCATTGTTAATACGTCCTTCCAAAAAGGCGAGTAAAATGGTGTCGATGGGATTCATGTTTCTGCAATAAACGGGGAGACAATTCGTCAATACGTGTATTCACAGCAATGATCTCACATCAACTAAATACAGACAGTATGTGCACACATATAAATAAAAACTTTTACATTTGGAAGATTGTACTTATGTATTTGGAACATATGTAAGTGTTTTGTGTTAATGTATTGTTTTGTTTTCTAAGTTAGTTCAAAGCGTTATTACATCCATCGTGTAATAGTTTGTTTGCTTGTACAATTCCCAAGGTAAATGTTACAAATTTACGCAACGTTGTTACAAACTAAACTTGTACTTTTGTAACAAACGTAACGTTCTGATATTTTTTATTTACGAAACGTTGCTACAAACTAAACTTGTACTTTTGTAACAAACGTACTGTGCAACTTTTTAAAAATATAATGTTATGTTCACTTGCTCTGCTTTTTAACTTTTAGATCCATAGACAGACAATCACCTTCTAAAGGAATTCGTTTGATCTGTAACGACAAGAAACAGAAACATATTCTCAGTCACATGTCATTCAAAAAAATATTTTAACGTACAACTACGATATGACTTTGTAACTTGCACCTATTTTAAAATGTTTTCACTATTACGACTAGCAGCAAGTATTACACATGCGTTTTCACTTTATGTTTATTACATCATTTCATTTTTCTGAATACTTTGTACTACAATCATTAGTATTAAGCTTTCATTTTTTGTACATACTTTTAAGTACTTTCAATAGTATCAAGTTTTCATTTTTAGTACATACTTTAAGCACGTTTATTCGTATCTAGTTTATATTTTAGTTAATTCTTTTCTTTACGTAACTAGTACCAACTTTACATAACGTTGCACATGCGATTTCATTTTTACGTAATTACTTTTTTTAAAGTACGATCATTAGTACCAACTACTTTACATAATGTTGCACATGCGTTTTCATTGTTCATATCCACATTATAAAGTTTTCATTACTACTTTCATTTTACTAAACACATAACACAACCAAGTCATCAAAACGTTTCACATTCTCTTTAAGTGTTACTTTTGGTTGCATCATACAAAAGTATTCAACTTACATAAGTTGTATCAATCCAGACGGCAGAACTCTTCAAAATATATAATCACCAATCTACAACAAAGAAAACAACTACTTAGTATCGTACAACCGTAACTGTATGTCTACACAAGCAGGGTTCAAACTCAGAATGGCCTTCCGAACCAAACGCGCTAACCATACACTGCGCAGGTCAGAGCGTCTCCCTTCCCTACCATACATATTTCATAACCGCTTTCAACCATGTTGCAGTGGTATTCGATCACTGGCTGTTGTTACAGTGCTTCAGGGGGACGTCGGTCGTATTTTTTTCTTTCACAAGCAATGTGCTTATTTGTCTTGCTTCATGAACTACAAAAGTGGTTGAGTTGGCATCTACAATAACTCACATTTTAGTGTTAGATTTTCTTTTATACGTTTTTTAGACAATCATGGGGGCCCTTGAATCCGATTACTATATTATAACTTTTAAGTTTTTGCGTTTGTTTACTTGTACTGCTTCCCTCCTTGTATTTTCCCTGTTTTTTCGGTCCCGTTGAACAGGGCTAATGGGTAATGCTAATGGGTAATACTATTGTCCTATTTTTTAGTTGTCAACCATTTTACATTACTTAAAAAAGTCAAATCATACTTGATTTACGCCTTTGGAGGCCATTTTGGGGGTGGGGGAGGTGAGGTAGAGTCCTCAAATGTTGTTTTTCATGTTTACTGGTATTGAAGCTTGATTTGACGTTTTTAAAACAAAAGTCAAATCTTAGTCGATTTACGCCTTTGGACGCTATTTTGGGGGTGAGGGAGGCAAGGTGGAGTCCTCAAATGGAGTTTTTTTATGTTTACTATCATTGAACCTTCATTTGACATTAATAAAACAAAAGTCAAATCTTAGTCGATTTACGCCTTTGGACGCCATTTTGGGGGTGGGGGAGGCAAGGTGGAGTCCTCAAATGGAGTTTTTTGATCTTTGGTGTCATTAAAGCTTGATTTGACATTCATAGAACAAAAGTCAAATCTTAGTTGATTTACGCCTTTGGACGCCATTTTGGGGGTGGCGGAGGTGAGGTAGAGTCCTCAAATGGTGTTTTTTTAAATCTTTGGTGTCATTAAAGCTTGATTTGACATTAATAAAACAAAAGTCAAATCTTAGTCGATTTACACCTTTGGACGCCATTTTGGGGGTGGGGCAGGCAAGGTGGAGTCCTCAAATGGAGTTTTTTTATGTTTACTATCATTGAACCTTCATTTGACATTAATAAAACAAAAGTCAAATCTTAGTCGATTTACGCCTTTCGACGCCATTTTGTGGTGGGGGAGGTGAGGTGGAGTCCTCACATGTTGTTTCATAAAACAACAATGACAACGATTTACGAGACGTTCATAATAGTCATGGATCGTTCATATGACTTTCAACATGTTGTGTAATTACAGTCCCAGTATTCCACATGTACATACAATTATGTACTTTACACAAATTACACTCTCAACACAAAATAGGATTGTCTTGTAAATAAGTACTTACTATTTTCAATATGCATTTGTTCACAGCATAATCCCCATTACCATTCGTACACTTTTAAATCATAGTTCATTTACGCCTTTAGACACCATTTTAGGGGAGGGGGCGTGAAGTACCCTAATGTTTTTTTACATTATCTTACATTCGACTATGCGTTGAAATGACTATTACACTTTTCAAAACATAGTTCATTTACACCTTTGGAAGCCACTTTGGGGAGGGGGCGTGAGGTAGAGTCCTCAACTATTGTTTTTTGACATTATCTTACAATCGAGTACAATTTGACATTATTAGTACACTTTTCAAATCTTAGTTAATTTAGGCCATTTTTTTCAGGGCCCTGAGGGGTGTCGTTTAATATTATTTTATTATTTCTTTTTTCTAGTTCCAAGCAATCAAAAGTTTCATTTTCTGTCTTTCAAGGTCCCCGTACCAATGCCACAGTACTGGTTTAATATTTTGTTCTATGCTTTACAATTTGCGTTCATTTTTGGTCCATTAGTCCCAAGGATTCAAACGATCATTTTTCATGCTTGGTACCCTCTAGGATCACTTGAAAACTCTGAGTGTTCCATAACAGTGCTATTTTATTACAATTTTCAACCATGATTTCGTCCTTTAGTCCCAAGGATGAAAAAAATCCATTTTTTATGTTTGCAGGGCCTGCTTGGGACCATAAGTGTTCACCAACAGTGCTGTAATTAGAATTTACGACCATTTTTTGGTCCTTTTAGTTCCAACAATTCAAAAAATCCATTTTCCATATTTCCCAACAGTACTGTATGTTCTACGATTTGCGACCATATTTTGGTCCTTTAGTCCCAACGATTCAAAACATCCATTTTCCATGTTTCCCAACAGTACTATATGTTGTACAATTTGCGGCCATTTTTGGTCCCAAGATCCATTTTGCATGTTTCAAGGGACCTCAGAGTATTTCCCAGCATTACTGCCCTGTTACTCTGTTGTACAATTTGTGAGTATCTTTTTGTCCCAAAGATTCAAACGATCCATTTTTTTTATATTTGCAGGTCCCCTGACACCCGCTTACGACCTCAAAGTGTTCCCCAACAGTACTGGCTTGTTACTCTGTTGTATGTTCTACCATTTACACTTTTCTTGTCATCATTTTAAAACAATAGGCCCTGAGAGTCATGTTGGGGTCATATGGTCTTGTATCGTACTGTTTACTGCTTTTTGCTTTTAACATTACAACACTAAATATATATACGTCCTACGGGGGCTTCCAGCCCGGCCAGCAAGGTCTGGTACAACATTTGCTTATTATTTTTAATTTAAGGCATGTGTGTTCATCTAGTTTACATTTCCACTTGTTATCACCCTGTCACATAGTACCTAGGGACCCCTACACGTTTCGGTCGCATAACGTTGTACCAACCCACTTCCCAACCAAAGTGTAGCACTAAGCCATTGGTTAAAAGGTCCCCGGATCAACTCTGGGCAGGGGCATAGGTGCGCCTTTTCACAGCCAAAGGCCACATCAAGTCGTGAAGGCTTACGAAAATTATAAATAATGAATATTGGGTCCCATGTGCTGAAAATATAAGATAACAATACTTTTACTTAAGAATGTGTTGTATTTCCTTAGTTAATCTCAAACTAACATGAACAGTATGTGCTAGTATAGTCATATTTATAGAAAGTGCTAGTATATTCATATTTCAGAATACGCATGAGTAATACAAGGTTGAAACTTATTCTTTCTGGGGGCTGTTAAAAACCCCGGGGAAAAGCTCCCCCGAAAACATGCCTGGAAGAAACAGTGGGTGTGACTATAATTGTTCCATTTTGAAACCTGCCCAATTTTAGTGAAATTTAATGCATAGGAACTCCAAAGATTCCGGAATCGATATTTAAGTAAAAAGAAATAATTCTCGAAATTAAAACAGGAGCAATACGATGCATTTTAATTTTAAAATCCCCTTTAATTTTCTTTATATTTCTTATCTCAGGCTGTAATGGTAGCTGAGTATGATTCTGAACAGAAAAATTACGTATCGGAAATTCCTCACTGCGGAAACTTGAGAAAACAAATTTTCAAATATTTGATTTCATGAAATTTTATATTTTTAAATTTCAAAGGCCGCAGAGTTTGACTCTGAAATAAAAATCTTGAATTACATTACCCAACATGAGCGTAGTCCGAAACGTGTCTATATAAAAATAAAAAATCGTTAGGATTCTTATTTAAAGTTTCTAAATAGCTCTAAGGTTTGTTAAAGATTTTTAAAAAGTGAATTCTGAAAACCAAGGTGACTATAACCCGTAATGTTTCCACTTGAAAAACAAAATGCAACGTGCGATAGATGTAGCCCAAGACTTTTAAAATAAAATAAATATAAAGAACCAAGTAAACTTGCTCTTGAAAATCATACAAAACTTCCAGAAAATTATTCAGTTATCAAAGATCTAGAAAAACCTTAAGTTGATTTATAAAATGTAAAGTGGCTTTGGTATGGTGTATAGTTCTACATGCGAAATCCCAAATTCATAACTCACTTTGTATAAATATCGTTAATAGCATATTACGGGCGTATAAGGAATTTCTTTAGGGTCATGTTTTTTTATTATATCTGAATTCAGAGATACCTAGATCTTAGGTGTAATAAAATTATTATATTGTTACATTATAGTGTAGTTTAGTGTTCAATTTGTAGGGCAAATGGTTGGGCCCCCTCTCTAGAAATATCATCCTTAGCTCTGCGTTCCGAAATCTGCCCCTAGCCAAATGCATCAAATTCATCGTTCTATCGTGTTTGAAATATTTTCCCCCTCTCTATTAATTGCATAAATCGGTCACTGGACTGCAGTTTAGAAAGAAAGTATACTTTAAAATTCTTTCTTACACTTATTTTTCCACACTCGTACACACAACGCCGACTGTTGATCGTGGGGTTACGGGTTCGATTCCCGGCTCTCCCAAGGAATTGTTTCCCAAGCAAGAGGGTCTGGAACGATGCCCATCCAGCATCGTGATGCAATTGGGGAGCTGCTGTGAATAAAAGACAACGGCGATCACAGCTGAGAGCTTCAAGTCTCCTCTCCCAACACGTCTGGTCATTGTGAGAGCAGCAGACAAACTCCTCCCTACGTGAGAGGTCTCATCCACTAGTGGATTGAATATGGCTGTGAATTATATATAAGCTGCGAGGTGTGGCGCATTAAAGCAAGAGGCGAGAGCAGCGAATTTACAATAAAGATGATTGTGTGTGTTCTGCCTGAGGGCAGATCCTGACCCGAAAATCCCTGGGAATGGAAAACCGATGACGGTTGTCATTGCCTTCAATCGGATAGAGAGGACGTCCCAAGGACGGAACCTACAGTTTAACGTGGACTCCGAACAGTGATTCCGACAGACTGTCCCTCACAAATTCTCGAGAGCACTCCCCAACTTTAAACTTTTTACGGCCATAAAAACGGTAGAAACATTGCAAATCTCCAATTACACTCTCCTAATTTTGACTCTACACTCCCACACAAACTGAAAATTATAGCGGAATCCCTGACTTTGAACCACTTATATCAACTTGTGTGTTTAGTACGCAATGTTAAAAATACTCCACTTTCATCAATTCATTTATAGCTATGCCATTCAAGAATGTGACTTCTGTATACATGAAACAGACACAAAGGATAAATGAACACTGGATAAGGAGTTTTGCTTCTTTGTGTCCCTGTAATTTCTTTCCCATCGCTCAAATTATATAAAATATTTCTTGCTAAAATTAAACATCAGTTTCTAACTAATTTTCTGGATTGTTATAAGGAAGTAAAATGCAAATATTACTGATACAAATTTATTTATTTCTAACACTTGCTCAATTCTTTTAGATTTTTTTAAAAATTTAAGTAAAGTTCGTATTTGAGAAAGCTAACATTAGCATGCTAAGGCTTAATCAGAATTCTAGGCAAATTTCTCAGGCAAGCTCTGTATTTGTAAAGCATTTCTTATATATTACATGTAGCTTGAGCCAAAGTTTCCTGAAGATTTTAAATAAAATTTAAATTCTATAAGCCACGTTTTAAGTAAAGTGGTTTAGGGCACCTAAAACTATAAACGTGTTTCTTCTTATAACAATTTCTTTGAAAATTAAAAATAAATATCTCAAAATTTAAGAAATAAATTATTTTACAAATCATCATCATCACATTCAGCCGTTTTCTATCCACTGCTACATGAAGGCCTCCCTCTTTTCTTTCCACATATGTCGGTCTGCTGCTATCCTCATCCATGTAGCTCCTGAAAAACGCTTGATTTCATCTACCCTACTTGCATTTGGACGTCGCCTCGGTCGTTTCTTTTCTTTAGGATTCCAATGTAGTACATTTGTCGTCCACCTTCCATCTGTTCGTCTAGCTATGTGACCTACCAATCTCCACTTCATCTTCTTCGCAGTCTTGATTACATCCTCTACCTTTGTTTGTGCGCGAATCTATTAATTTGTCTTCCTGTCCCTTCTGGTTATTCCTAGCATGCATCTCTCCATTGCTCTTTGTGTGACTCTCAATCTTTGAGTCCTTTGCGCTATCAGTGTCCAGGTTTCACAGCCGTACATCATCACAGGTAAGACACATTGATTATAAACTTTACGCTTCAGACACATTGGTAGTTTGCTTTTGAAAATAAAGTGTAGTCTTCCAAACGAACTCCACGCCATTTTACATCTTCTATTTATTTCATCAGTTAACTTGGCATTCGATGTTTTGAACTGACCTAGGTAAACATACTCATCAACTATGCCTATTGTTTCTCAGGTAATCTTTATTTCCCTTTTTGCAGCATGTTGATTGCATATGACCTTTGTTTTACTTAAATTGATTTTAAGGTCTATTTTCGAACTCTCATTATTCAGTTCTTCTATTGTGGTTTGTAGTTCTTCCGCATTTGAAGCAAACAGGAATATTCTACAAATATTTCTGGTTAATTTTTCATTACATGATATCTTTCCTTCATGTTCGCATTGCCGAAATAAATATTACCTTGCTTTGGCGTCGTCCATTTCTAACAAAATATGTTCTACTGTATTATAAATGATGTGAACGTTCAATTTAAGAATATCTTCTTAGTTTATAGCTATTCCGTAGTTTACCCCCAATTTTACCTGAAATGTCCGCCTGCTGCTCCTAACACGTAGTCTCGAAACAGACTCACGTGATTAATACCCAAGATTTGTTGAAAACTTGAGAAATATGTTGGACACGTCAGAGCTTCCTATTTTATATATTGATAATTCGCAGGCAAACAAAATGCTGATTTTTTTTACATCTAGCAACAGGAAACAAAAATGAAATACACAAAATGAAATCAAAATGCAAAACCATTCAACATTATAACGTGAAAATGAATGACACAGATACGAAATACAAAAATTAGAATTCGAACAATTCTCCATTCAAGGAATTCGAACCTAGATTGCTCTTCTAGTGAGAGTACAATCGAAAATTTGTGTTGGTTCAACGAGTACAATGGAAATACTTGAAAATACAATTATTTTTATCAATAGTACAGCTATGGACAAAAGTTTTGACGCCTGTCTTTAGAGAATATTTCTCTGTTTCGCACCGATTTCCCTGTCGTTCGAAATTTAAACATAATCCGGTGCTAAAACGAAGTGCAGATGAATTAGAATGGAAATTGTAATTGTGTTCATAAATAAATATGGAATTACAAGCTAAAAGAAGATTTTAAAATAACAATAATGCTTAATTAAACACGGAATGTCATATCATTTCATAGTCTTTTCGTAAAAGCAAGTAAAATGATGAATAAGCTACTGATTAATAGATAGTCGCAGCTGCGCTGCGGTGGCGAGTGCACGTGTATAAAGCACTCTCTGTGTGCGAACGAGCCGTGTGCTGGTACTGAAGTTTGATAGGATCAGGCATGGTGGTTAAACGCGTGAATACTTTACGTTTTGATTTTTCAGAAGCTAATCAACGACCAGTAACGTATAAAGTGCATGAGTTTATTTATGAAGTATTTCGATTCGAGGAAGAACAAATTCTTTCAATCCAGATTGACGGTTACAAAAAGTGTGTCTATGTGAAATTATTATCTGCGTTATTATGTGAGCAAATATTACGTGAGTACCCTGACGAAATTCCGTTTACTGATGAGTACCAGACCTTCAAAGTGAAAGTGGAATTAGCGGATAAGCCGATAACATTGGTGAAACTATCAGTGGTCCCTACTGAACTACCCCATACTGAACTTTAGGAAGTGTTGTCACAATACGGAATCGTCAAATCGATCAAAGACGAATTCTTTACTGCCGGTCATAGGTACCGTGTACCTACGAGTCGAAAGTTAGTATATATAGAACTTCAACGTGCAATACCTACGTTTGTTGAAATACGTCATGAGCGCTATTTAGTGCAATACAACGCTCAAGCAAAGCGTTGTTATAAATGCAATAGTACCCTACATACGTATCAAGCATGTACTCAGCGTTTAGTGAATAGTGCTCAACCTACAGACCGCGTGTCCCTGACAGACCACACCGAAGAACCCAAATTCCAATCAGTGGAATTCCCGTCAGTGGATGAAGTTTATGGGCCAATCAAAGGATTGCAAGCCGAGCAATCTGTTTCAGACAACGTGACAAAAGAGGACAATCGTGAGCAGATTCAGGTGTCCAGTCCTGAGAAACGAGATGGTGAGACTATTATCCAACCAGAAGAACACGGAGTTGTAGCTGCCCAGGAAACGAATCGGTCCCAAGAAGAACACGAAGAACACTTGAATACGGATCAGCAGCTCTACCAGGAACCCAACCCCCATTTTCCTCCCCATTCCAAACCTACCCCCTCAGAAAGCGGGGTTTGCAGTGTAAGTGATGGCCCCAGTGTAAATAGTGAAAAAGGTGACCCCACAGTATTGAAGATCCCGCAAGGTGCAGTGTTTCTTCCACCCCCGGAGAAAGTAGTTACACCAACGACACAGGAGGTGACCAAAGAACGCAGTGAACCAGGTAAGCTAGATATAGCAGTGACAAGTGATTCCGACGACGGCTCTATTCAAGAAAAGAAACGTAAACGTGGGAAGAAAAAACGCGCCTCTTTAAGTGGAACTGCCGCCTCTAGCGTGAACCCGCCGTTTCTTCGAACCACCCGGTTTGGGGTGTACAGAAGTGGCGGCGAGCACAACAGTAAGGAGAAAACTAAAAGTGGGTCAATTAGTGGGGAGTAATTAGCGCCACGATGTCATCCTGGGGCTATTTCCTTTTGTTCTCTGTCTTCATGACATACACTCTTACTATAGCTAGTATTAATATTGGGGGGGCCGTTAAGCCCTGCCAGGATGCTAGCACTTCAAGATTATATAGTACAATCCGACATTCACGTTGTGTTTTTGCAAGAAGTAGGCCCTGATATAACTCAACTACAAGCAAATTTGCAAGTTTATGCTAATTATACGCATAACAATTTAGGAACTGCAATTCTCACTAGAGACGGTATAACCCTGAGTGACGTACAATGTCATCCATCAGGACGCATTATTAGTGCAAGATTTCAAAATTATACCTTCATTAATCTATATGGACCCTCTGGGTCTCAACACCGTAAGGAGCGTGGCATTTTTTATGCCCAGGACCTTTCGGTTTATTTAAGAATAAGCGCGCCATATCTTATTCTGGGAGGTGACTTTAATGCGGTGAGCTCTTATTCGGATGCGGAATCTCCTAATAACTATAGTCCTGAGCTGTATCAACTAGTACAAGAGTACCCGTTACATGACGTGTGGCAGTTGTTACATCCCGACTCCTACGCACCGACTTATATACGAGTGAATTCTAGTTCCCGTATAGATAGGTTTTATAGTAATGCCGCATGTCTATCAAATGTGAAAGAAGTATTTCGTTACCCGATGTGTGTGTCTGACCATTTAAGTTTGGTTATGAAAATAAGGCTCCCAATGGCCCTTCTCCAAAGAGGTTGTGGCTATTTTAAAATGTCGAACTCAGTTTTGGAAGAGCAACCATTTTGCGAACAATTTACGAAAAAATGGAACTATTGGATTACCCAAAAAATTAAATATCCGAAAGTTGATTGGTGGTACAAGTTCTGTAAACCTAAAGTTCAATCATTTATCCGATGGTATACCTATAATCAAAAAAGGGACCTGCGAAGTAAATATCGCTTTTATTATCGCTGTTATTTAGAAGTTCAAAAATATGCTATCCGGAATCGCCTATTATTGCCTAAGGTTAAGAAATATAAAGCGCTATTATTAACCTTTCACCGTAAAAGACATCTCGAATTTGTACAAAAAAGGAAAGTGAAGTTCTTTGATCTACAGGAACATTATTCGATGGCACATTTGTTGCACGAAGTCAAAAGAAGTAAAACAAAATTAATTACCAGTGTTTATGACTCACATCATGATTTAAAAGATAGTTTCCCTGGAATTCGCAATACTTTTCTGGAGGCCTTTTCTCAAGCTTCCCAACCATACGAAGATCGAGATAGTACCTATGAAGTAGGTCAATACATTCCTTTCCAGCTTTCACCAGAATGTAACAATGCGCTTCGAACACCCTACACTAGTGATGAGGTGAAAACGGCGGTTTATAAAGCAAAGAAAACCGCAAGTCCGGGCATCGATGGGATTTCGCCCGGTCTATATCAAACGTTTTGGCCAATAATGGGGGAAACCCTGACACAATTGGTAAATCAGTGGATGACTGTGCCGGAGTCAGTAAAGAGACAATCGGCGGCGGTTATGGTCTTTCTTCCTAAAAAGCCTTGCCCTACAGAAGTTCGACATTACAGTCCCATCTCCTTAATGACCACGGATGTTAAAATTATTAGTCGATGTTTAATCTATAGACTACGTCACTACGCCTCGGAACTTATAAGTCCTGAGCAATATGCAGCAGCACCAAATAAAAACATTTCAGATATTAAATATACGAGACTATATTGCAGTGGCGCAAGAATATAAAATAAACACCTATTTGTTGAATTTAGATTTTGAATCTGCTTATGATAAAATTTCGCATAAGTATCTGTGGTCCGTATTGCAACACTATGGAGTTGATCAACAAGTCATACAACAAATTAAATATTTATACAAAGATGCTACCACCACCTTGCTGATCAATAATCATTTATTGCCACCACTTCCCATGCGACGCGGAATCCGTCAAGGGTGCCCAAGTAGTCAATTCCTGTATGCCGTAGCTTTGTCTCCCTTGTTACATAAATTAAAGCGTGAACTTCACGACGCTATGGGACCCTCGCCACCATTAAAAGTGTTGGCGTACGCAGATGATGTATGTGTTTTATTACATAGTGAGCAAGATAATCAAGTTCTGCAACAATATGTTCAAAAATTTGAACAAGCCTCTGACTCAGTGCTAAATAAACAAAAAACACAACAATTAGTGGTTTATAATACGGGTGAAAAGTTTACAAACAGAATTTCCCACAGTGCCGAAAATAAAGATATTGGGAATTTGGTTCGAACCGCAATATAAGACAATGATTGCAAACAATTATAATGTACTCATAAACAAACTACAGACACTTAGTTATTTGTGTAAACATCGATCATTAAGCTTATTGTCTCGTATAAAATATGTAAATATTTACTTATTGTCAAAAGTTTGGTATGTAGCAAATGTTCTAACAATGCCTCGTGTACATGAAAAAAAAATACAATCACTGTGTGGCTGGTTTATTTGGTATCAGCAGGTATTCCGTGTCAGTTATGTTGAGTTGAGTCTACCGTATGGCCTTGGAGGCTTGAACCTGATGAACGTCCTCGAAAAAGCTGACAGTCTTTTCATTAGGCGCACGATCCAAGTGGCAGACCTCCAACCCCCACTCCTCACTTCCTATCTGCTTGAGACCTTGAGGAATCACTGCTCAACAGCATTTCATCTCGCTATCCATGACATACCTATCCGTTTGAAATATTATCAAAAGGTAATCAGTTTTTTGAGATATGAACAAGTACGAATTCCAATGGCTGATATTACTTGTAAGCACATTTATCAGTGTTATTTACAGCGAGTTAATAACATTAGATTACAAATAGAGGAACCGCAGGTTGATTGGAAATTGATATGGCGTAATGTACATACTGCCTTTTTGTTAGTCACACAGCGATCAATTTGGTACTTAGTGGTGCATGATGCCATAGATACTAAATACAAGCGATGACGGCATAAGTTTGATGACGACAACTTATGTCATACATGCCGCAATTTAGATACATTGGAACATAGAATCACGAACTGTACAAAGACCGCACCGATATGGCAACAATGTCGAAGTTTAATAGGATTAATCACTAGAACGCCTCCGAATGTTATTAAATTTGAGCTGGTTCGCCGCCCACAATTTAATTATTATCCACGACAAAAGAACAATGCGGTGATTTGGTATCTAGCACAGCTGTTGAGTTATATTTTGTGTAACACTCAACCAGTCGTGGGGTTTTTGGAGTATCTACGAATGAATTATGTATTAATTCCTCACAGCGACAAAGAAAAATATTTTGCAAATTTTATAAGTCGCACTCTGTCCAACTCCTAGTGTCGTGAATGTGGGCAATTGCGGTGCAGGTGGTTATATATATGTATTATATGCGGTAAAGGATCATTATATTCTGGTATTTAAAAGTTGTAGTGACTTAATGTTGACAAATGTATGTTTAAGAAAAGATGAAATAAAATTAAAAAAAAAATAGGCTGGAAGAGTGGTTATCATGCAGAGTTTATAATAGAATTTAGTTTTGTCCCGGCTTCAAATCCTGGTCATCGGTAATATTTTTTCAATCGTTGATTAATATTGATGATCTTCACTCTTATTATTTTTATGTTATTTTTTGTTTTACACCAGTTCAACAGACTTTGCAAGAAACTTTTCACTATTACCAGTAAGGAAAGATATTTTTAAAATTGAAATAAAATGTAAAACAGTGACAACATGAAATATGTTTAAAGCACTCAAGATTTACTGTTTATTATTCTTAACTGAACAATAGTTTCACTTTTATTTGAGTAAAATAATTTATAAAACACGTGCTTATACTCTTTGAAATGAAAAATGTCACAAATCATGTAGTTTATACATTGATTAAAAGATGGCAGTAAAATAGATGCATTAGTAATGATGTTTATACTAGCATGTAGTTTATTCATTTAGTACAAGATGTCACTAGTAATGTAGATGCTCTTTAAGTGGTTGAATTAAATGTAAATGAATTAACTTACATTGATTTAAAACAGTATTCGAGGAGTTTGAACAAAGTTGTCACATTTTCGCGATAGTGCACATATATAGCCCAGTTCAGAGCTAAATAAATCTATACACCTCTGCCATTTTTAATCAGACTTTTATTTTTTGAATTTTTTTATAGCCTTTTGGCATTTTTGGCTCAGGCTGAGTTGGGGTAGGTAGAGGATGGGGCTGGTCTCGAGAATTTTGGGGGGACTCCCCCACGGGGAAGGTCTCGCAGACTCACTGTTTGGTATTTAAATTTGTTAAAATTACATGGGAAATGTAATGGTGAGACATTATAAGTCACGAAGCGTATAACCAAGTTCTGAGGAGAAAATAAAAAAGCATAAAAACATTTATATTAGATTAAGGTCCATTGCAATTTTATCAACGGTGCTAAAATTCGTAAATTTGGTATTTTGGGCCATTTTAGTAACTAATGGCTTTGGCCTGTTTCAAGTGCATTAGTTGTAAAGTCTTAAAAATCCACAAACATCCATGCCCCAGCTGGGATTTGAACCAAGGAGGCTCGATTATCAACCGTAGTGTTAGGAAGCATATTTTAAAGCAATATTCGGATCTCTGTTCCATTGTAATCAGTTCTTAGACCTTGTATTTTTTCAGATTTGATGCTATCTAAAATTACGAAACGCAACAAAACCTACCTCAGCCACCGTAGCATATCGAATCTTAGCCAAAGGGGGAAAAATATGAAATTACTTTGACAAAATGAGTAGAAGGGATCAGTGATTCCGCCAGATCCCCCCATGTGGAGGTGTCGCCCCCAAAACGTCGAGTGCACCCACAATTTAAAAATTTGGTGATCAAAAATCGATAGTCTGCCAAAAACCCTGTCACTCCCCAAAATTCTCGAGTATCCCCCAACATTTTAATTGTTAGAATCAAAAATCGATAGAAACCGTGCAAAATTCCATTTACATCCTCTCAATTTTGACTTTATACCTCTCCAAACTAACAATCTCTGATGAGGCACTAGGATAGAAAGCTCGAGGTCTACGCTATTTCATTTGAAAAAGTTGGAGGTTGACTTAAGTTATGACATTTGTATGGAATAATGAGTACTGTTAGAACTAGTGGGATAAGGTAGATCAGTGGCGGAGGGTGCTATTGTTTGCCCGTTGCGCAAAACCCCATTTCTTAAAGTTATTTAATTTTAAATTCAATTACTCTAAAATATAGAATATGTAATAATATTCTACCCCTCGGAGTTCAAAAAGCCATAGTTTCCTTTAGGAAGAGAAGAAATACTTCACAAGTTCAGAGTTTAATCTTAGTGTTGTAATCCATGCGTACACGTTTTAACGCATATCTCGTAACATAGCCTTCCCGTCCACTAGATGTTGGAGAGGCATTAGCAATACAATTAGTACATGTCTTGAGACGTTGCACGCCAAATACAAGCAGAACGTTTATGCTCATTCCTCCCTATCCTAGTTTGCATTGCTTCCACCGTGTGGCATTTGTGGCGAGCAAGAGACAAGACCTTCTCTCCCACGCTGCAGAAAGGTCGTCTGCTAGTTCCCTTCATTTACTCGCAATTTCTCTCTGTCTGTCTGTCTGTGTGTGTGCGTGAGAGAGACAAAGAGAAAGAAAGAAAGTGAGAGGGAGAGAGCGTGTATGTGAGTGTGTGTACGCGCTCGAGCGTGTATATGTTCTTTCATGCTTTCAACAGCGAAGTTACCACAGAATGCTGAATCTTACGCGCGACTTTCTGGATATTAGAGTGACTCCTTAGTGTCGAATGATAGACGCCAGAGCAAATGTTTAAACTCGTATGCCCACCTCCAGTCTAATTGTAGACCAAACTTTCAGTTCTAACTCAAGTTTATACGCTTCTTACCACTTTGCGACCCGTTTTTTTATTTAAGTTTTAAATCCTGAGTTATTCGTATAATAGTATACCGTACTCTGTATGTAATAGAAAATACTGCAAATAATATTTACTTTTTTTGCAAGAATTAAGACATGGATAAAAAACGGGCCACACAGCGATTTTAAGCGTAAAAAACTGAGTTAGAACTGAAAATTTGGTCCATATTGGTTTAGACTGGAAGTGGACAAACGAGATTAAGTATCCTCTCCTCTTCCTGTCGTCATATGTTCATGAAAATTTTGGCAGCATCATCAGTCAGTCCAGTATTGCTTTTAGACAGAGATTATTGTGGGCTACTTTTGTCACTTTAATCGCAAAATCATAATTTTAAAGCAATCGCATTGTATCGTCCTATTTCATGTGCTGTGTATATATATTGTTACGCTTATCAAGTGAATCTATATCTGAGGAAACTTGCTTTTATAAATAGTAATGTAATATTTTTTCTTAAATTTCCAAGACGTGTGTACTTTTTTCTCGTAGTCCCTAATCCCCCCCCCCCTATTTTAAATATTTTTCAAAATATTTCAAAAACTAATAGCACTATCAAAAATGTAAGTTCATAACCCATTAGAGCTTAGAAATTTACATGAAATACTATGGACTGCGATCTCGAGATCTTGTCCATTGATGAGTGATACGTTTTCAAAGATTATGATGTCATTTTTTAATTGAGGTCTCAGCACTCATCAATCGACAAGATTTCGAGATCGTTGTCCATTGTATTTTATGGTAATTTGTATATTCTAGTGCGCTTTGAAATTACATTTTTGATAGTGCTCTTAGTTTTAGAAATATTTTGAACAATGTTAAAAGTGTATGTGGGGGAGGGGAGTGAGGAGCCCTCTTATTGGAACTTCCTCTCCAGAAGCGTAAATACTGTCTTTGAATATAACGAGGATATTATTCAATGCATGAATAAGATAGTGAAGATGGAGGAATAGAAAAAATCAAACACAATCCATCGCCCTGAGGTACTCAAGAAAACACTAATTAGCAGCCAGTTTAATTTATGGCTTTCTTTTTTCTTTAGTAAAATAATGCTTCTTGTGGAAATTTTGTTTAATCAACTTCAAAATTGAGAAATTGACTCTTCCTTGGCACAAAAGGCTATTTTTCACTTTGCTTTGAAACAAATATTAGGCATATTAAAGACCAGCTTGATGATTCGAGTGAAACAACGGAAAATACAAACACGGTATCAAAAAGGAGAAAGAGTGAAAGAATAGAATGGGTAAGGGAAGCAAAGGAAGTATGCGATGTGATTACTTGCGAAGCAAAATCCTTACATTCACATGGCACGTTATGGCAGTCACGCTGTTTACTCCAGAGAAATTTCCGAGTTACGTTTGCAATTTTCCAAAACAAACTGTGGAGAACTTATGTTTAATTTACACATTTATTGACAAAGGAAATCTTTGTCTTCAATCCAATCGGCAGAAGAATGTCGATAAATATCGGAAGCTGTGGGCTTGTTCGACTTTATCGTTCAAAATAGCTTAGAGAAAACGTTTAGGGAATCTTCAAAGTTTCTAAAACTGACATTAACAATACGAATAACAGTGACACAAATTTCTAATCACGAAACATTATGACAAACTATCAAATTCTGTTCTCAACATTATAGCTACGACATTTTTCTAAGTTTTCTAAGAATCGTAACTAATTGATTTAACACCCCTTTATTTGAAAATTTGTTCACTCCTTTTGTGTCTATATCACATAATTACATTCTACGTTAACTGATTAGCTACCCAATCCTGTCTCACATAGTGAAAGTCTAGGCTCGCAGCCCCTGTAAATTTTCCTTTCCCCAATACATATATGTAATTTTATGTATCTTTCGTAAGCCCAAACCCTTCCCTAATTTTTCTTGATCCCCCATTCTTTGCGGCTGGCGGTGGGCTTGAGTTCAACACACAGTAGAGACAACCATAGGTCGCTACTGAGATAGATTCTGGGGACTCAGCATCCCCCTTCCATTTAGTGTCCTCCTTGCTCGCAAACTTACAGGGGTAAAAACAGTAGCGTAAAGTTTAGTATCAAACACAATTTACTCTCAGTTATTATGGTGTATATTTTTCGTCACTTCTCAAAATGTCAAGTGCAATCTTTTCTTTCACAATAAGGACATTGTGGTATTCAATTTGAGCCAGAGTGCACCTCAAAGTGCACCAGCGGAAAGTCTAAAGCGTCCTGCCCGGGATTTGAACCCGGGTCACCCGATCCTCAGTCAAACTGGTAAAATAATTTCGGTGGACGTTGGTTGAAAAGCTCCTGCACTTAGAAATTTTGAATTTCAAGAAATGTAACGCGTTGTACTATCTTTCAAGAAAGTAAATACCACTTGTTGGAGGCACTGGCTTAGAATTTTCCAACTATGAAAAATTTCGCAATGCACATGCACACGTGTAGTGCACATGGAAACTTTCAACTACTTGTACTCAGATTCTTTGATAGATATGTTTTGTTTGTATATTCCAGAATACTTCTCATACATAGCAGACATAGTAACAAAAGACAATATAGGGAAAAGACAATCCTATTCGATAATAATAAAACAGAAACATACTCAGTACGTAAAAATTAACAGGTAGTGAAATGAGAAAAACGTTTTCGCTGTATTTACCATAGTGTAGTGGTTAGCGAATTAAGATTATGAGTTCGAATGCGCACATTTCTCTTTATTTTTTTTTAAGCGAACACATTTAGAAATATCACATTTGTTCTTCTCCCATAACTAATCATTCTATTTGTAATTGCAGTGAAATATATTTTTAGTTTGTAAATTAACTGCTTTAAACTCGATAATGTTATTCATAATGTTTCGAAGCCTTTAGGAAAATTCAAATTGGTCTTAGTGACTTCTATATTACGGTCAATCATGTATTACTTTTTTATTTATCAAACATCAATTTAGGGCAGCAGAAAAAACAACGGTAATACACAGTAACCCAGTCTAACCCGTAAGTTGAATAAAATGCAAACGCATTTTACAACGAGGAGCAGAAGCTCACAACTCGTTATTTTCCTCGCGTCTCCCAAATGAGTTTTGACAATTTCTAAGATTCCGCCATAATTTTCATTTTGGGTGGGGGTGTAAAGTAAAAATTAAGAGAGTGTAGGTGGAGTTTTGCATGTTTTCTACTGATTTTTGGCCAAGAATTTGGGAGGTGACACGTCCACGGATATGGAAGTCTGGCGGAATCAGTGTTCGGAGTCCACGTTAAACTGTAGGTACCGTCCTTGGGACGTCCTCTCTATCCGATTGAAGTCAATGACAACTGCCATAGATTTACCCTACCCAGGAACTTTCGGATGACCACCTCCTCTCGGGCAGAACATACATAATTATATTTATTGTAAATTCGCCGTTTTTGTCTCTTGCTTTACTCCCAGATTATATATATAATTCACAGCCATATTCAATTCACTACTGGATGAGGTCTCTCCCGTAGGAAAGAGTTTGTCTGCTGATCCCACGCTGACCAGATGTGTTGGAAGAGGAGAACCGAAGATCTCAACTGTGTTCGCCACTGTCTTTTATTCAGGGCACTTCCCAATGGCATCACGATGCTGGATGGGCACCGTTCCAGACCCTCTTGCTTGGGAAACAATTCCTTGGGAGAGCCGGAAATCGAACCCGTAACCCCAAGATCAGCAGTCGGAATGTGTGTATGTGAGTGTGGAAAAATAAATGTAAGAAAGAATTTTAAAGTATACTTTCTTTTTAAAACTGCAGTCCAGTGCTCGATTTATGCAATTTATAGAGAGGTGAAATAGTATATCGAACACCTTAGAATGTCGTATTTGGCGCCTTTGGCTAGGGGAAGATTTCGAAACGCAGAGCTAAGTATGATATTTCCAGAGAGGGGGAAACCCCAACCATTCGCCCTACAAATCGAACACTAAACTGCACTATAATATAAAAAACAGGATAATTTTATAACACCTAAGGTCTTGGTTGCTCTGATAAGAAACTTTGGTAAACTTTATATTTATATGAGCCAGTCTAGTAACGTTGGACTGCGATCCGTCACGATTCGCCTGTAGCTATTGAAATAAACACCCATGCCGGGACTCGAACCCGGGACTTTCGAGCCGATGGCATACCGCCGCAGACCACTCGGCCACCCGGTCGGCTCTAGATGGCTTTGAATACAGCTATAATAAAACACGTGACTCTAAAGAAACTTCGTATTCGAATTTAACATGCTATTAATGATATTTATGCAAAGTTGTCATGAATTTGGGATTACACCTGTAGAATTTTACACCATATCAGAGCCACTTTACATTTTATAAATCGAATTAAGATTGTCTAGAACTTTGATAACTGAATAATTTTCTGGAAGTTTTGTATGGTTTTGAAAATCAATTTTAGTTAATTCTTTAAATTTATTTTATTTTAAAAGTCTTGGGCTACATCTGGCGCACATTGGATTTTTTTAATGAAAATGTTTCGTGTTATGTTCATTTTGGTTTTGAGAATTCACTTTTTAAAACTCCTTAACAAATCTAAGCGCTGTTTAGAGACTCTTGATAAGAATCCTAACGATTTTTCATATAAAGACGTTTTGGACTATAGCCATGTTGGATAATGCAATTCAAGATTTTTTTTCATTGTCGAACTCAGGGACCTTTGAAAATTAAAAATATGAAATTTCATGAAATAAAATATTTTAAAATTTGTTTTCTCAAGTTTTCGCCGTGAGGGACTTCCGATACGTAATTTTTCAGTTCAGAATCATACTCAGCGACCATAGAAGCACGGAGATACGAAATTTAAAGAAAATTAAATGGGATTTTAAAATTAAAATGCATCGTGTTGCTACCGTCTTAATTTCGGGAATTATTTATTTTTATTTAAATATTGATTGGAGTTCCTATGTATTAAATTGCACTAAAATTGGGCAGGTTTCAAAATAGGCACTGTTTCTTCCAGGCATGTTTTCGGGGGAGCTTTGCCCCCTTGGGTTTCCAACAGCCCCCTGAAAGAATTAGTTTCAACACTTGTATTACTCATGCGTATTCTGAAATACGAATATAATAGCACTTTCTATAAATACTGTTCATGTTAGTTTGAGGTTAACTAAAAGAATACGTTACAAGTAGTATAATGGGGGAATAATCGGAAAAAAGTGGCAGGTACTTTTTTTTGTTTAACAGCAGGCTTAGCTTCCTCCATTTGTCCCCTCCTCCTCCTAGTTAGCAATAACTACATCCCCGAATACCATAATCTGACCATTTCAACTCATTTTATAAATTACCTTGTTAAAAGCGAACCAATTTTTACAATTGTACAGGAATAATCGGACAAAAATACAGGGTGTTTTCAAAATGTTGCACTAATTTTTGTTCCTTCTATAATACTTTAGTTACTAGCATGAATCGCACGCAAAAAGTAGGTGCTCCATAAATTATGTTGGTTTTATACAAGATATACCATGGAATACTACTTTAATTTAAGTTTGCAATCATTTTCAAAGAGTTTGTACATCATGTAATAGAAGGTAGTGATAGTAGTAGATGAAATTAACATTTTCATTGAACCAGTACTTTAAATTATTACAATATTATGTTTCTTATACTAATAGTACCTGACTGATGAAAGCAATACGTGAAATACTCAATAATCAATCTGCTATCAAGTTTTTAGCCATTTGATGCTTATATTACCTTCAATGTCTTATATTTTATTGTTTTAATCCAGCAATTACCTCTATTTTAATTTTATTTTATAATTCAGATAAATGTCAATTATTTTATGAACACCCTATAGCGACTACTCATTAGAAATTAATATTGTTGTGTTATCCTGTCGTAAGATGAATTCGATAACAAATCAAGAAGACATACGCTAGATATGTCGAAATCGTCTGTCAGGATGACAGACACTAAGACTCGAACCCGGCTTGTCTTTCCCAGTACTGCTTCCAAGACCACAACGCCAGTGTTGAACAATACTGGATTTAAATGAAGTGTTTGGAAAGAAGGCAAAACAGCTGACCGATATAGAGAAAACATTTTCTTTACTCTCTCCTTCTTCTGTTTTGAAATTTTGAGACGAAAGAAGACATCTGTTGCCTCTCTTCTCTTTCTAATAAATAGATGGAGGTAATTAATCATTAAATAGTAGAGATTGGCTAGAATCTCGTAGCCCCTTCCACCGAAACGGAAGCACCTGGGCTCATAATTTGAGATTTTTGGCCATTAATTTTAACAAACTGTCATCTCCTTCCGCATAAAGCTTCACCTTTAGGGCCAAGGTTCAACCCGTTGACCCCAGAGACAAGCCTGGGAATCTTCTGGCCGTGAGAACCGGAAATGTGCTCGCATCGATTGGAGAGGGTGGAGACAGCGATGTGTCTGCCCAGACGTTAATTGTTTTAAGTAACAGATCATACCATCTGTTGGTCTTTTTGGCTCGTGCCACATATTGTTTAATTTTCGCAGTGTTAGAGAAGATTCAAGGAAGTAGAAACCTTTTCCGTCGAGGTAAGAAAAATGCATGATTTTTATACGAACTCTTCCTGAATATTTAAACACAAGAAAACAGTGAGGTTTCATACGAAATATATTTCATAGTTAGGATAAATATTCAAAGATAATATATCTAACGATAGCTTTATATAAGGAAATTTGTATACATAATATGGATATGTCTATTTGTAAATATGAATATAGATATGTACAAGGTTATAACTAATATTGTATGTATAATCAGACAAGGCTAAGACAACGAAACTACCTTATTTGTATACTTTACTATTATAGATGCTTGCGCATTGTGTAATGGAATTGCAGGGTTATGTTTTGACACCTGTATAAGGAGAATTTGCTACAATAGTAGCATCTTTTATGAATAATTTCTACTCCCGAGATGTGATTATTCTGCATAAGAAATGTTTTTGCTTGTTTTCACACCTTCATATGTATAAATGAATGATTTGAAGTCCTGAGACGATGAAATATGCATAATTTACATGTAGAAGAATACAAACCGAATCACTGCAAGCAGAAATTACGGCAATAATACCAATTTTGGAATAATCTGAACACTAGAAGTGCACTTATTGAACACAAAGAAGTGTATGATATGTGATTAATGCATTTGTAAGCAAAAGTTTTCCTAATATTTTACTTTTGAGATGTTTCTTAAGACTTTTAAAGTCGAAATTACTACAATATTGCTATTTGTGAGCTAGTTAGCGCACTGAAAGTGTACAAAGAACTGTAGAAATTTATTTTAAGTTGAAATATTAGATATATATTGTCTCAGAGGACATGCAAAAACTATGTAACAGAATTATAGACACTACTTTTAAGATATTCTACGTTAATACAGGCTGATTATTCCTTTGAATAGCATACGAGACGCATCTGGACCATATTTGAAATCTGATTTTAACCTAATACAAGGTGTTTATTGTTCTTTGCAATGGAAACCTGTATAACACGTCTTCTGACGTGCATGTTTAAGTAGAACTTACCCGATTAGCAACTGTTTTGAAGGCTATTTCCTGCTTCACATAGGTATTCATTGACGTTTTTAGGAGAAAAGACCTCTTTTCAAATAGGAAAAGAATGAATTAAACTTCAAACTATCACTTTGGAGAACTTATTTAACAGATAATTTAACTAGAAATGACCCTTACATTGTATTTTACCCCCTGGAAAGAATTATTTAGTGGTAATCTATAGCACAAACATGATTATATATGCCTAAAGCCGACTTCTCAGATGAAATAGCAACTATTTTCGGTGTTTGTTATCAGGAAGGGACTTCTTCCAGTCAATTTATAGGGAGAAAAGTGGGATTTCAAGTAGAAAGAGGTTTAATTAAACACGAAAAGGACTAATTGATGTGAAACTTAGAGAATGAAGTTCTCTTATTTAACGGTAAGCACTATGAAAGAGATATTCAAACATGATTTTAAGCAGAAAACTAGTCTTTAAGATACTTTTGAAACCCGAAAATACGAGAATAACGCCATATTAGAGGTTAGTTGTTACAAAACAAGTTCTTGAATATGAAAATGGCGCCACTAAGATGGATGATTACCCGAATTTGACCATGTGCAATACAATTTTGTTAATATACAACATTGAAATAGGTATTTGAACACGAATAGTAGAGAAACAAACTATATCTTCACGAAAAATATGGTACGAAGGACTCATTGTTTCGATTTTCTCGCGTGAGGGACTGTTCAGAATGGAGTGTAGACATTATTTTATTTGTACAGTTTGCATATTAATTGGGAAATCAACTCTGGTAAATTAAAATTGCCTATATTACGCGCTTTATTAATACAAAGAGAGGTCCTAAGAACCATATGTAGTCAATACGTAACAAGAAAACTGTCATTGAAACTAGGTTGAACGTGTATTTGAAGGTGAAAGGCATGGATTTATATAATACCGAACAATATATAGCGAGAAAATTCACATTTGAAGTAGCTTGAACATGATTTTTAGATACCATCTACTCTTTCAGTTGTATTTTTAAGAGTATATAACGATTTTGCATGTACCTTATGCTCGAAAAGACTGTTTGGTTAAGAAGATAAACAGCATTTGCACTACTTTGAATCAAATGAAAGCTAGAAAGAGCTGATTATAGCCAAAAAGAGTGTTTGGAACCACATTTACTCATAATATAAGAAGAAAATGAGGTCTGTTGGACTGCTTGTTGTGTCAATTCAAGTGATTGACATCTTAGAATTACAATGTACTCTCTCCTTATACGACACGGATTGATAAAACTACCTTTCCTGAGACCATGTAGCTGACTTGTATTGAATATATTAATGAATTAAACTGGCTATAGCCTTTGTATATAGTGTTTTGTAATGTAGATAAAGACAAATATAAGGTTAATGAGAAATTATAATTACTTACTTTTATATATTTCCCTGGCAGAATCTTAGGTAGTATAATGAAAGAATATTTAATAAGTTTACGGGACTTGATCGATGAATGTTATCGCCTGATACAAGGACATCCACCGCATATGCCAACTTTTGCAGGCCCCATCAGAAACACACACACTAAGAAACTAGCACTGCACACCGGAAGTCCATGCCTTGCTTTCACAGCCTGCAACCATATGTTTACTTGAAACAGGAAGAGTAGGAGACAGGTGGGGGAAAGAGTCTGTGAGAGAATATCACAGCCAGCTGGCATTGCTGAACAAGCAGTGTTGTCATCTTACACTTAACAGTGTTTCCATCTTAAAAT
>JAGDQP010013826.1:0-46810 GCA_022664845.1 Lepisma saccharinum
GGACTTATACAACGCGAGATACAGATCACTGAAGCCATCTATTGGCAAAATAATGGATTACTTTTTACTACACCAGATATAATGCGTGCCCATAATTCTTGTGTTCAAAAACTTTAAAATTTTAAATCCATATTAGAGCGATTTTACGAATATGTCAAGCTCAGTAGTAAAAAGTCAAACGTACTATGGATTTTTGTAGATTAGTGCAATCAGCTCATGTAAGGTATCCAGGGCCACAAATAGGGGAACCAAAGGACGCACATACCTCGAGGGCTGGACTGGAGTCCACCAAATGAAGATAAGGAGCGGATGTTGTACACTTTTGGCTCCTTCGAAGGAGTGTTTCCGTCTCTTGCAAAAATAAAAGCTGCGGATATATGATGTATGTTTAGTAAATATAGATACTTTAAAACGTCGTTAGTAAAACTGCGAAGTAAGTTTAAAAACTACTGTTTTACTTCATTTTAGTTATGATTTCTACATCTAAAAATGTAGGAATGCAAAATTATTTTTTATATATATATAATTGACATAAATGAATGACCTATTTTCTTTCTGGTCTGGCAAGCATTATAATAATTATAACTCGATTGCATGATCATCTTAGTACCGTATGTTAGACTCTGTTTTTTCCCTATATGGCGTTACTACCTATAACCTGATATTGCTTTTTATAAAAAATAGAACTTCAAACTTTCCCATATTAAGTCCATACTATCAGAGATTGACGAAATGTACATCAAAGTGTAGGTGCAGGTTGCAAAAATGTCTGTGGGTGATGGCAATTTTAACATTATTTAATATATAGTATTTTTAATGTATAGGAGTTATTTAATCAAGAACGTGATGCCCCAATATCTCGGCCAGCATATCATATGTCCAATTCGCATTTCTTGAACTTCTCAAAAATATACTGTAATTACAATCGAAAAGTATTACAATATTATACTAATTATGTATACAGAATTTAGTGTGATTATAAAAAGGGTTTGGAATGCATTTTGTTCAGCATTTGACCACATAAAAGCAATTTACTTTTCGCCAAATATTCTGCAGTGTATAGTACTTTTTATATGTGAAACGTTACGAACTGACATAATTATGCAGTCCATATTTATAGTGCTGGCCAGACAGTAGTAAGATTATTATTAAACAAACTAATACTTTGTCAATATTTTAATAGAACGAAGCTTAATATATCACTTTTTAAAATTTAAGCTTCTACATTTCTAGCTGCATATTTCACTATTAAAATTAAGTAAAATTGTAGCTATTTTTGTTTAAAAAAAAAACTATAACCCCAAAACGGAAGCTCATTACACATTTGTACTAATGACAATTTTAATTACTTTATGTAAATCGATTGCACTAATGAAAATAAATCCACGGTATTTTGCAATTTTTACCACTGAACGTGGCATATTCGCGGAATTGCTCGTGTGTATTTAACAAAAGATTTTCTTCAATTTTTCTTCTAACATTGGGCCCAAATTTTCCACTTTTTCATGCGAGCAGACGTAAATTTCTTGCCTAGTTTTCATTTCGAACATTTCACAGTTAAAACACACATTTCAACCTTCTACATTGTTATAAAAAAAATACGAAGCATTTCTGTAAAGAGCTAGTCAGTCATGAATGTCAGCATTTCCAGCAGCTTGGATAATAAAAACAGACACCACTTAGTTTTCAAGAATACTGGGATCAGTTTCAGTGTCCGGTAATCCTGACTGAGGTTTTCCCAGGGTCATAAAACAATTCATCACACTTCTAGGTAGTAGTCATGTCGGCAGTTGAAAAAAATTTCAAAAAGATGTACAAAAATTGTTGCAACATAAATATATTAATTTTTACAGCATGGAGCAGTTTGTTAGCTGATTGAGAATTTCGACAAATAAAATAAGAATTGTCGCTCGACTATTTTTTATTTCCTTCATATTTGGTACATTGAATGCCATATACAAGCGAAGTTGAAAACAGATTTTGAAATATATATATACATATATATTACTCATAGTTCAGGATATGCAGGGTGTTCAAAAATAAGATTCTGCAAAAACAGCGAATTATAAACTTACATATATTTCACAAACCAGCTGAGATATTTGAATAATTCAAAAACATTAAAAATATAGACACCTCAAAGAATATTCAAAGCTATGTCCTTAAGTTCTAGCCTCAAAACGGCTATCGGACAGCGTGCTTTATCCAGTTGTAAAATATAGGTAAAATTCTAATTTTTAGATTTTTTCCCCGATTGAGTGGAAAGAAACAACAAGCCGTTTACTTTGTTATTATCTACTATTGTCACTGTAATGAGAGAAAAAAATTTCTGTGCCATTTCCTTTTCTTTATATAGAGAATTCAATTTCATAAAGACTCAAATTTGTCAAAATTTGAGGGGTTGTAAGTAAAAGGGGAGGGAGTACATGAACAGGAGTTCCTTTGTTTATAATCTTAAACCCCTGAAAGTTTCATGTTGTTATTCAAACCCCTCTATGAAATACAACTTCTTAAAGTTACTTAAAAAGCTATAGTCGTGTCAATACAAATTATCATTGAAAAATTAGGCTATTGTTAATAGTGTTGAATTCTATGAAAGTAATCATTGAAATCAGGTTCCTTAAGCACAAATAGGTTATGTTTTACATTATTTGTTAGTGCACCGAGCTATTTTAGCTTTCTTCTATCTGCTGCTTAAGAAACAATCTGTGGTAAAAAGCACTCATCTCCGATCTGATGGTACGAACTCTTCCTGAGTGGCTGTTTTTTTTTTCTACAAGTTATGTACGCAGCCATGTCATGTGAAGAGTTATTCTTTTCGTTAGGCCTAATAGGATACATTAACCTACATTTTACTTGGATCTCGCGTTAAAATCTCAGATTTTCTTTTCAAGATATGTACAGTACATACCAATGTTACGTAAAGAGATGTTACTCTTTTTGTTAGGTCAAATATACACAGACTTGCTTCTTAGTAGTAATAATATCTAACAGAGGCATTATATCCAGCTTCTTAAGATACCGATGATTCGCCAATAGCTGATGTGCTGAAGTACCGGCCAACGTTTAACTAACCCTCCGTCGCACAATCGTTCTGTAACTTTCTGTCAATTTCAAGAAGCTGTATTTCATAGAGGGATTTGAATAGCAATAGGAGAATGAACCTATATTTGCATGATATGACATAATTTGTAACAAAATAGAAATAAAACAGCCACTCAAATGCCGCGATTTTAACCGCGAGATCAAAGTAAAATATAGACCAATGGATTATATTAGACCTAACGAAACATCTCTTCGCATGAAATGGCTGTGTACATAACTTGTAGAAAACACTGCACTCAGGGAGAATTTCGTACCATCAGATCGGAGATGAGTGCTTCTTAACCGCAGCAGATATAAGAAAGCTAAATAAAATAGCTCTGTGCACCAAGAAAGAACGTAAAACATCTATATGTGCTTAAGGCACGTCATTTCCATGATTACTCTGATAGAATTCAACATTATTAACAATAGCTTCATTTTTCAATAATTTGTAGTGACACGAATATAGCCTTTTAAGCAACTTTAAGAAGCTGTATTTTATAGAGGGGTTTGAGTAACAACATGAAACTTCCATGAGGTTTTGAATATAAACAAAGGAACTTCTGTACGAAATTTTGTTCATGTACTCCCTTCCCGTTTTGACTTACAACCCCTCAAATTTTGACAAATTTGAGTTTTTATGAAATTGAAGTCTCGATGTAAAGAAAAGGAAATGACACAGGAAGATTTTTTTTTTTTGTTACAGTGATACTAGTAGATAATAAACTACTTGTTATTTCTTTCCACTCAATCAGGAAAAGATCTAAAAATGAGACATTCACCTATATTTTACAACTGTATAAACCACGCTGTCTGATAGCCGTTTTGAGGCTAGAACTTAGATATAGCTTTAACTATTCTCTGAGGTGTATATATTTTTAATGTTTTTAAATTATTCAAATTTCACAACTGGTTTGTGAAATATGTGTAACTTTATTATTCGCTGTTTTTGCAGAATCTCACTTTTGAACACCCTGCATATCCTGAACTATGAGTAATATATATATATATATATATAGGTGTTGGACAAAAAATCTAAAAACACGTCATACAGGACACGTAAGTGTGGCCCGCCACTGTACACCACGTGTTGCGGTTGCCGATCGTGTTTTGTTTTCAATGTGTCATGTGGACCTTCCTCTTCCGTCAGCAGTACCCAGTTCACCTGTGAGTATCGTGGTGTGCAAGTGGTGCGGTAAAATGGGCGACCTGACAGACTTCCAAAGAGGCATGATCGTTGGTGCCCGTCTGGTTGGAGCTTCAGTGACAACAGTGGCGACCATTGTGGGGGTATCGACAGGCACTGTGTCCAATGTCACGAGGGCATACACAATGCATGGGCAAACAACGTCTGCAAAGCACAACAGTGGACAAAAGACAATCATGTCCGATAGGAACAGGAGGGCATTAAAACGGATTGTAGCAGCTAAAAAGCAGACCACTGCAATGAAAATTATGTCTGAACTCAATTCCGGCCTACAGAACCCGGTTTCATCAAAAACAGTGCGACGGGAACTTCATAAAATGAAAATTCATGGCAGGGCCGCGATCGCCAAACCTTTGGTCACAGCAGTAAATGCGAAGCGGCGTATCCAGTGGTGCAAGGACCACAAGGAGTGGACGCTTGATCAGTGGAAACACGTAATGTATTCCGATGAATCGACCTACACCTTGTTTCCAACAACCGGTCCTGTTTACGTATGGAGAACACCGTCGCAGGCCTATGATCCAGACTGTCTGCGCCCAACTGTAAAGCATGGGGGTGGTTCTGTTACAGTATGGGCAGTGATATCGTGGTTTTCTGCAGGTCCCATCATAGCCCTGCATGGAATGATGAATGCTAAGGCGTATGATGCCATTTTGGGGACCAAGTTCTATCCATGGCCCACACATTGTTCCCGGATGGTGATGGCATCTACCAAGATGATTTGGCACCCTGTCACGCTGCAAAAACGGTGCAATCATGGTTTGAAGAGCATGACCAGGAGCTATCACACCTCCCCTGGGTTGCACAATCACCAGATCTGAACATCATTGAGCCATTGTGGTCTGTGTTAGAAAGGCGTGTTCGGTCTCATTACCATCCACCATCATCCCTTAAGGAACTGGAGCATGTTTTGGAGGAAGAATGGTACAACATTCCACACACCACGATTCAGCAGCTGTATACGTCCATTCCACGTCGGATCCAAGCTGTTTTGGACGCAAAAAGAGGCCCCACACCATACTAGGTATGATTTTCACACTTTTTCAAACGTTTTAGATTTTTTGTCCAACCCCTGTATATATATATTCAAAAACTGTTTTCAATTTTGGTTGTATATGGCATTCAATGTACCAAATATGAAGGAAATCAAAATTAGTCGAGCGACCACCACTTGTCGAAATTCTGTGGAATGACCTTGATATTTACTTTTCCCTCAGTCCCTCCATGAAAATTTCGGGATGGTATCTAAAACTACCCTGGCTGACTACCCCATGCTCTCACCCTACATTATCCCGAGCTGAACCTGAGATACCTTAAGGTCATAAATAAAGTCAAACGTACGGAGCGGAAATACAGAAAATAAGAAAGCATCTACAAAAGATAAAATAACCTGCAAGCAAAACCAATTCTTTCCCATGAATTAGAACAGTTATCAAAAATGACAAGTACAAATCGAGTAAGTCCGAGAAATATGGAGTCGAAAAGAAGTGCAGTAGAAACCCAGTTTTCTAGCCCAAATTTTAGAGATCGAAGGATTTACGGTAATTGGCCAACGTAATTCAAGATGAGGAGGAGAAATCTATGGCACTAAAATTTACTGCTACGAGTCCCGTTGTCTTAATTATTCATGAAAATTAAATTTAAAGATAATTCTTGAATGGATTTCAATAACATTTAACTCAACCTATACCTCTATATTGCAATGTAAGACTGAACTTAATACTTTCAAAAAAAATTGTTTTTATTTTATTGGACGTATAATCAATAAAATATTTCTTTTAAGTGAAGTAAAGAATATCGTAATTAACAATATAGATGAAAATAGATATTAAATATGTAATTGAATAGGTAAATTCAATCACCAACTATGCGTAACTTCTCTTCTATAACTCAATGCAAAAGCGATGTTAATTTTGATTATCTTTTTACTTGAACCGCTACTTCACCCACCATTGCATTGCATTTAGATGTTTGTCAATGGCTTTGTCTCAATTAACACCGCTCTTGATAAGGTACTTAAGAGTTTTAAGACACATATTTTAACAAAAACGTTAGTTGATGTTATTTTTTACTTGATCGATTCAGTCAACTATACTGTCCTGTAATGTATCCTGGTGTATAAGTGGTTTTATTTGTCTGCTTAACCAAGTAATCTGGTTTGAATTCTCGACGTGATATATTTAAATTAGTCGATCGAAATTAACTCGAGTGTAAGATATAATTACCATTCAATAGAATGTAAGGACAAACTACCATCAGTTCACCCTACCTTGGTATTTCAGCTTAAAAGCTTTCTGTGAGCAAAACATTATTTACTATTAATCTCAAATAATATTTTCCAAAGAGAGTATCACGATTATTTGCGCGGAATTTAGGCATATTCCAAAGGTCAGTAAATTCAAGAGTAGTAAAATGATACGTAAACTCAAACTTTGACTTGTGGTAGTTTCTGCCAACAACATATTTACCTTTAAAAATATAAGAACGAATTTAGTTAAATCATAAGTCAGATATAGTTACAATTGAAACGAGAACTTCATTTCTAAGAAAATCAATCTCTGATCTCCAATTTGAAAAGCTTTTCAACCAGTTTTATACATTTGTCCGGCATCGATAAAACTACTTGAAATGTCATCTCATTACGCTAGCACTAATTATAACTCATTATAAATTATCATACACCTATCCATAAATACAACTTTAAAAAAAAAATCATTTCTTGGCCGTAGTTTCTTTCCCTGCATCTACACTCATAAGCAAAAGCTGTTAATTGCTACTGTGATCTTTACGTAAAAATAGTTTCTTTTTAGCCCTAATCAGATAAAAAAGATTTCGTATTAAGTGAAATCATCCAAAAATCATAGTTTAAATCACCCTTGGGCTTTTATTTAGTATCCGTCGGGCGCTATTTTTCTTAACAGAACAGTTAGCCTGACCTAACTTAAGCTAAAGTAGTCTAAACTCTGTTAGTAACTAGTCTTAGTCATTCTTGCATGCTATTTTAATGAGCATCTTTGTTAAACTGTGGGACTTTTGGTTTACAAAAAGAATCGCTTGACGCAAACTAAACACAATCCATCACTTGTAATAATATAATATACAAATGACTCGTTTAGAAGTGAACGTAAGCAAACATGCATGCACTTGTACGGAGATTGATCACACACTCCGTGTTTCAGATTGTGAAAATAGCACAAAACTAACCCGAATTCTGTATTTATTCAGCTGTAGGTTCTCAACGTTATTCTGAGTATTCTATGTGAAGTTTGATTGTTGTGTGTGTGTGTGTGTAATCAGTGTGGTATTCTAATTGTTGATTCGCGCTAAATATGAGTAACCAAGAAACGTAGAGAATATATTAATATCTCTTTATTAGGAAAAATTGCTTGATGTATTCTGCTATAAACGTCATACACGAGAGCCATCTTATTAATTAGATTGATCGAAAATGGATTTTCCCAGTGAAAAGGTAGTAAACCCTTACCAACTTCATAGTTGTGACAGTTTCAACGATTCCGACAATGCTGATTCTACTTCAATAGACCATGCTAGTCTTAGGCATAATAATATATCTGGCATAGCAATTACCAGATGTACTCGTGATTGTTGTAGACATACTTCCACATTTCTGGCTCGTCCGTCAGTTGATAAATTTCGTCAACTATGTTGCTTCCGCGGCAATCCAAGATGTCAATTATCGTTATACAGCAACTTAAGATGTCAAAATCAACAAATAAATGAAAAAGAAAGGTGTTCTTTAGCACCTGAAACACAAATTTCTAGTGATGACTATCAAATAAATAAACCTGGTTGTAGCATGCAGTTCAGACCAGATCCTTGTATTCCAGTTGACAGAGCAGGATCAGGAGATTACCACGAAACGGATGAGAGGTCATCATCAATTGGTCGATTTGGTCCAGTATCTTGTTTCAATCTGATTAGTAATCTTCCCAGTCATGATTGGCCTTCAAGAATGGCATACAATTCAGTTGACTCTGCAACAAGTACTGAGTCTATCCATGATCAAGAGCTTCTAAGTGAGCCGAATACTAGCACTGCCGCAGAAAGTATTCCTTGCAAACATAATCGTGTAATAGATACATTTCGTGAAATATCACCAGGGGGAGAACAAGAGAGAAATCGGGATGAGTTTTCGCAATTGAGTCAAGATAGTAAGTTGAAAATACCAGAATCCAGTGAAGTGGATCATAATGACCTGCTTCAGATCTACACTAAAGATGACCGAAATCGCATCTCACAGTTCTGGAAAATGCTGGAATGTCCTATTTGTTATGATATTCCACTTTCACCTATTCCGACTTGTACCAAAGGACACCATGTTTGTGAGAAATGTAGAGAAAAAATTGCAGTATGCCCTTTGTGTAAAAGTCCCTTCAAAGGAGGACGTAATTTTCTTGCAGAATCAGTCGTAAAAGAAATCCCTCTCCCTTGCAAGTATAAAGTTTTTGGGTGCCAACGTACGTTTCTATACACTGCTAAGAAGGACCACGAACCCTCATGTTCGTTTCGCCCTTACGAATGTCAACTCTTAGACTGTACAGCTGTTATGGGGGTTGAAAATATTGTGAAACATTTCCGTGACAACCATCCAGATAATTTGATGACAGGAAAATTTGGTGTTGGAGGAGTACGTTCAGTTCCACTTGCTTTTGACTTCGGTGAGAGACCTTTCCAAATAATTATTATCTATCTTTCAGAGTGGGGAGTGTTTGAACTCAGACTTACTGAAAACACTATTCAGGGAGTAAGAGCAGCCTTTGTAAAAGAAATTAGAAGTAACGGCTATGATACATTCAACTACTCTTGCACTGTTCGTATTCTCTCTCCTTGTCAACGGCAACTCACATACTCTGGTCCTGTAGAATCATTTAGAACATCCGATGAGAACATCATTAATAGTAGCTATTGTCTGAGATTTCAAAAGAATTTTGCAGACAATAAGAAACCTAATTTTTATTATTTCACAGTACAGATTAGTAAGAAGTGAAAAACTTCAGTGCTTGATAGTTCTCCTTCTTTATCCAAATTCGTTCCCCTTGAAAAAATTTCTATCGTATTTAAGAGTAATGCAAGAAATTTTGAAAGCATATAATAATGAAAAATTTACTGTTGGAAGCATTTCAATTACAACATTTGTAGCATTACTTCCATATGTTATTTTTAACAAATCAACCAATATACAAATAAATTAATTCATAATTGTCACCAGGATTTTATTTTCTCTATGAGTTACAATTTATTATGTTACATCAATATTAAATTTTATTTATTTTTACATACATTTTTTTTACAAACGCCTATGGTCTGATGTAAATGGCAATATGTGTAAACATGTAGAGTGAATTAAAATTTTGACCGACATACTGTATTACCATGGCATTAATTATCAAATTCTAACAAAGTACATTCGCGAAGTACCTGACAGATACTTGTTTAATACTGAACAAAATGCAAAGTTCTGTTGGACTCAATGTTAATTGCTAATTTTAGCGGCCCATAGTCGTAATTTGTATATTTATGAGTCTTCATAAATCAGGGATTCCATCGTAATGGGTGTTACGCTCGGACACACTCAAACATAAATAAACATCACTAATGAAAAAATAATTTGAATTATGACGTTATTGCTACAAAAACTTCTTCAGATTTAATTTTTCGTCCAATTAGAAAACGTTTTTACTTTTTATTTTATTTTTTGAATATTAATAAAAAGGAAGCATTACGGATGTTACTCGATCAAGGCCCATTCTCTAAGTACTCAAGGAGGTTGGTAAAATATTAAATAAGACGGTCTGCCCTGCTGCGGGTATGACTGAAGAGGTGGTAACACTATTATGATGGACATATCATTTGGCGTTCCATTTGGAACAGAATTTCCAATAGCATAGCAAAATACGTATCTTTCTTTATTAACGTTGTGACCTTGCAATTACAGAATATAGTGTTTGAATTGCAATAAGTTGCATTCAGTGAAAGGTATTTAAATTATGCATGAGTGTTTATGGGGCTTAACTTAGAAGGTAACTGACACACGTCTATACATCCTTCATCTAAACATATTTTAGGTTATAAGAAGATTTTTAATTAGCCAAATATGGTTGAAAGGATATTCTTCTTTTGATAAGACAATTGTCGTTAGGACAATTGTCTTGTATGAATTTTGCTCAGAAAATTTCTTAACCGGGATGTTTGTTTTTGCCAAAGCGATGATCTTTGATTCTAAATCAAGCCCTTTTTTGTTTAGTGTAGGAAGCCAGTTCTATAAGTTATTCTTCTCCAAACCATAATGAAGATAAAAGCAGAGAACAACGGCGTCTGTCGCAAACAAAATGACTGTTGGCGTGCCATCACAAAAAGACCTGTACTCAATACCCATCTCGAAATACTTTTTCAGGACGCACTGCTCATGTCGCTTGGAAATCAAACAAAGCTTCTTGGAAAAGAGATAGAAGGGCAAGTCAAAAATTATCCACACGTTCACCATAACTTTCTTCAGGTTGGCCGCACTCTACTTGCATGCAATAATGTGAAACTCTTGTAACTACTAATGTTTTATCTTATTTGTTCTATTTTGCTTTGTTCTATTACAGAGTAGACATGGTTGCTCCGCTGATAGTGTGCACCAATGAAAAACAGAGTGTAGGGATCCGATTTTTCTGGTCTGAAGGTGTGTCAGACGCTGAAATTCATTTCAGACTTCCAACAATACGAAGAGAGTGCTCTACTCCGTAGAAGTGTGTACGAGTAGATAGAGAAGTTTAAAGGTGGTCTAACAAGCGCGACGCACGACGAAAGAGTAGGATGTCCGTCAACTTCCACCACTGACGAATAGATTCAGCAGGCTCGAGAGATTGTACTGGTAAACCGATGAGTGATCATGTTGCATGTTCCCTGCAAATCAGTTATGGTTATGTATACGAAATCATCCACGACAAACTTGGTTTCCGTAAAGTCTGTGCGAGATGGGTGCCAAGAGAGCATGCCGAAGAATATAAGCGGAATCGTGTGGAGATCTGTCAACGCTTACTCGACCACTACAGCGATGAAGGCGGATTTTTTAGGGAGAATATATAGTCGCAGGAGATTAGACCTAAGTGGTCGTATTGTGCTGAAAACCTGAGGTGAATTGTAGCTCCTGACACATCTTCAAGCCAGAGAAATTGGATTACTGCTCTCTGTTCTTCGATGGTGCACACTTCCAGCGGAGCGGTCGTGTTTACTCTATAATAGAACAGAAATGGAGCAATTAGGATGAAACCTTAGTGACATAACCATAAGAGTTATAACATGAGAGTTCAGCAGGCAGTGTAGCCAACCTAAAGAAAGTTCTAGCGAAAGTGCGGATAATATTTGTTTTGCCCTCGTAACTACCACTGGGCGAGATGTATTATCCAAGACCCGCAAAAGATCACAAAAAAAGCATTGACCATAGAATAGCATCATTTTGTGTCCCATACTAGATCTTGGTCGCTTCAGAATGAAATGGAAGGGAATTAGAAGAGAGCAAAACATCACAGTAATATCGCTTGAGTGACACGTGTTAGTACTATACACTTTCCTATGTTTCGAGTTTTAACTGAAAAAAAGCAATATATTTATTGACAAACTGATTTCCTATATCAAATAAGACTGACAACATAATCTCGTTTCTATAGAAAAATCGCAAAGTAATTCGTTATGCAGATCAGTGAATGGAACAGGTAATATTAGCAATACTTAAAAGCCCTTTGTCATCTAAGGAGCCACTATCCAACATGAGCCACGTTTGGAATTTACCCGGTCATTTTCCTTAATGATATTATCTTGATATTCAAGGATATACTTTACTTAAAGAAGTCCCAATACACCTTAATATGAAACTATACTTTTCTGGTAAATCTTTATATTATTTAAACAGCAGTGTGTATTTAAAATGCAATGAAATCTGAAACCTATATATTACTCAAGGAATAAAAAAGAAATACGAACATAAAAAAGAACTGTTTGTAAAATTACTTTCGAAACTCAGCAGACGAGAAAGTATTGATTCTGAAGACTATTTCCTTTCTGGTGAAACTTTAAATTTAGTTTCTTCAAGAAATTTGAAATGTTTGTGAAAAAGTAACTGCGACCAAAGTTTATAATATATTTTCTTCTTTAGAAAAGTAAGTAATAGCAAGCAGGGGAGCTCCAGATGAGAGGAAAATATAAACTGAGAAAAGCAAGATACAAAATTATCCTTTTTGTTTCGTTAATTCTGCCAGTGGATGAATTAAAGCTGACGTTCTTTTAAGCAATGATCAAAGTAAATATTAATTACAAAATAAACTGTTTTCAGTTGCGGAGGTGGGAGTGTTGTAATAAATCTTTGGTATACGAAGGGGTACCCAAAAGAAACCGGAATTTTGTAATAAAATTGTGTGTATTAATTTTTGGGTGCTACAACTTGAATCGCTTTCAAAGTACTGTCTATTTGATGAAACGCACCGGTCTAAGCGAGTTTTCCATTTTCGAAGCAGTCGTGAAGCTCTTGCCAAGTGATACCTTTTAATGGCTCCGTCGTTTTTCCTTCACCTCTTCCACATCTGCAAAACGTTTTCTTTTGAGGATTTGTTTTTCATTTGGGGGAATAAAACAAAGTCACTCGGAGCAAGTTCGAGTGAATATGGCGGGTGCAAAAGCTGGATCATGTTGTTGTCCGTCAAAAATCGTTTCGCAATCAAGGTTTTGTCAGCTGCTAAAGCACGTTTTTTTTTTCTGCAACTCTTTTCATTTGCAATTTCTTGCTCAAAGTCCGTTGGCAGGAACTTCAGGCGCACCAAACAAATCAACAAGATTGTCAGTGGTTCTGCGACGGTCTTCCATAATCATTCCACCAGTTCTGGTGATGTTTTCATCTGTTCGGGAGGTCGAGGGTCGCCCTGAGCAAGGTTGGTGTTCAAGTGACCTCGAAGCAAAAAAAAAAACAAAAAAAACACTCGTACAGTTTTGTTTTTTCCAGAGCAGCTTCCTTGTAAGCCGTTTCAAGCATTACAGCTGTTTCCTCAAACGGAAAACAGAATTTCATAGCCTCACGTGTTGTTTCCAGTTTTTTCAGTCATCACAAAAATCGCCGAACAAGTAAGAGGCGTTTAACAAAAATATTTATTACGTGGCACCACGACTTCACTCGACAACGCTGGTCGGTAGATTGATGCAAAAGGATCCCAGCAAGAGGCAGCTAGCGGCGGAAGCATGTACTACAACGGATCCGCCACCAGAGAATGATTCCGGTTTCTTTTGGGTCCTCCCTCATATATGTAAAGTTAGTTACAAGTTCTTCAAAATGCACTTTATTTTGTTTCAACTGATATTCAGGTAAGGAAGCAGATTTGTGCTTCCTTTGTCAGGTAATATGATGCGTTGTGAAGTACATTTTAAAATGTTATATATTTTTGCAAAGTGTATTGCTGTAGTCAACACAAAATGTAAAGAAATTTCAATTCTAAACCAATTGTGGCGGAGGAAGACGTAACATGTTTTAAGTAGTCCGCTTTCGTTGATTTCCTTACCAATCGGGCAATTCAATACGTTGCAAAACTATCGCTTACATCTACGCAGCGTAACGTTATTTACAATAGTAGCACTAGAAGCAGTAAAGAATAACATTGGAAAACATAAGAGAGCAGCTCCCCACCAAGAAAAACACACACACAACGATGAGAATAAGGACGAAAATCGTCAATAATGTGCATGCAGGATTTACCCTTCTCACAAGAGTAAATATACTGACAATATTTCAGGAATTGTTGTCATAGTCTTTCAAATTTATCCAATGGCGATCAAACCAAACAGAGGTCAAATATAATAAGAAATTGAGCGCAGGATAACAATAAAAGTATATCGACATGAGCGAAAGATTCCACAAACAAATTCAAATTCAACTAAAATATAGATGTTCACAAAACCACTATATAATGTAAAACCAATTCACTTTCACAAATATTTAGAATGCATTTTTAGTAGCAGTGAATTCCAGAATCCAGAAAAAAATGTAACTGATATGAGATAAATTTAGAAGGTAAAATGGGGTAAACTGATAAAACTGAGGGTCAGTAGTCAAATCATTGTTTACCAAAAATTTATCAACTCACATACAAATGACACGAAGACCTGTAGCGGAATACATTAGTTTCCTTAAGTCATTTTTAACTTCCTTGATATCAGGGCTATAGCAATAGGAACCTTTTATTCCCGCTCATAGTGTCCGTCCGTCCCTGTCTAGAAATCAAATCTAAAGAACTACAAGGCGTAGAAAGAAGCTTGAGGTATCGTTGGAAAGGTCTTAGCTATACTGACTCAGAGTCGCTGGAACCGCCTTGATTTGTGCAGTAGTTCAATGTTGCCAAACCGTTTTTAAATATATGCAATTATTCAAATTCCTTCCATTCAGTTATACCTAGCTACGCCAAACTTTGTAAAACCATTATTCGACACAATAGAAAAGTACGGTGTGTTTTTCCGTAAGTGATCTCTGCAGTTCCCAATGTTGCGAGTCTATTCTATAAGAAAATAACGCTTGTGTAGCTAAAATGCTATCAAGGCACTGGAGCCTTCGTGATAGAATCGCAGCTCAAACTTGTTTGAACTTTCACAGTAGGTTGCGTCAAACAGTTAGAAGAGTGAAGAAATTGGTAGCATCATGGCCCACAGGCAGCAGAGGTGCACACATGAATATCACATACATTGTTGCATGTAACAGCTAACCGTCAAGCCTGAGTCATGACTTAGTGTTTTGAGTCAATTGTATTCCAGAAAAGGTTCCCAGATTATACAATCGTTTTGGTATCGTCTTCCAGACATCATTTACTAGCTAAAATTAACCGGATGATATAGGTCAAGGATAGGTTGATGTGGTAAGATGGCTATATATTCTGTGGTAGTTGACTGATTTTTAAACACAATCATCTCCACGATAGTACTGCCATGGGATGGAACTTGAAATATGTTTATTGTTCCAAATCTGGCTTGAGCTCTACGGATGCCATTACACTGTAAAAAGCCCTGGTAAATCCTACTATACTGGCATTGCTAAACTGTATTGTTAATTTTTATAGTTATCGTTACTATAATTGTGCTACGGTAACGATACTCTTGTGCTAAGCTGACTCGTATTGTTGTATGGTTAGGATTCCTAAACAAGTATAGTTAAAGTTTATATCGCTAGAAAAATCATATATATGGCCAATTTTACCATATTCCTTCATGACCTACAAGTTTGACAATATGTTTATTGTTGCTCGAAACATACTGTATGGTTATTGGATGCGCATGCGCAGAAAATTATAAAAGTATAGTTAATATTACAATATTTTTTTTCTGGGACTCTTGTGTGTTTGGAAGCCATATTGTTTGTTCGAATCGAGAGAAATTAGAAAAATGTAGCTAAGGATGACGAAGGATTTGTTATGGCCTCATGAGAGATTATGACATGAGTATTCTTGTTATGATTATGAAGAATAAATGTAGTGTACCATTTTACGTAATTTGAAGTAATTTCGCAATGTGTAGTAATGTTGTGTTCATGTGATTAAACGGTGCTCAAGAGATGGCGCTGTGATAGTTAATATTTCTAAACGCCAGACAACAAGAATAATGATAATTCTGGAATTTGAATTTGTAATCAACGATTACTTCTAATGATTTATTCGTATGGTATTATCCTTGAATGAAATGCAATATGTTTCAGTCATCATGTATTTGCTAAAGTTTACACCCCCAATGTATATAATGTATATAATGTAATAGTTAATAATAATTTTCACATCCAACCAATTTGATAATCTAAGGATGAAAGTGGCTTTTGATAGCCAGAAATTCTGCCTTGGTGGCCCTGCGGGCCCATGGCAAATTTACGTATTAGTCGAGTCGCCAACAAAAAATTTGTATTTTCTTGCAAAGTTATGTTGATATATATTTCACTATGTCTGGAGATAATTTAGCAATACATATGGTCACAACAGCAATAAAATGTCATCAATTTCTAACAATTTTTTATAGTTAATGTGTAACTATATAATATGGTCAGACATGATTCCCCTAGTTAATTCAACTATACAGTATTCTATAATTAACTATAATCCTACAAAATGTCTTGTTAATTTAACTAGAAACAAGATTTTGGCCACACGATATTGTTAACACTATTGTAATTATGACAATACACCTAACCACATGTGCTGTCATAATGACAATACACGATTAACAACACTTGTATGGTATTTGCAACCCATAGTATTCCTGTCCCAAAATTAAGTATGAAAAATTGCGTTATATGGTTGCTGTAACCATACTTTTTTTTAGTGTGTATTTCAGAAGATTACAAGACGCATCTTCCAGCAACTTGTTCTGCTCTAATAACTTTCTGTTCGATGGTAATCATGAAAGTGAAATTGTTGATTACTGTTTGAGAGCTCCAAGATGTAATAAATAGCAGGTCGGCATCCAGAAACGGACCGATAGCGGTTTCGAAAACTTCCCAAATACCCCTAAGCCTCAATACACTGTTTTTAGTGAATACATTAATATGAGAACGTATGCATTAGTCTAAAACTCTTCGTGTGATTGCTGACGTGTCAGTCACAAAAGAAATGGTCCATATTTTCTAGTTCATTTACTATATTAAGAAGGACATTCGTTGATTTTTCAAGAAGAAAAAAAAGGAATGTATGACTAGCCTTAAAAGAAACATGTTTTATCCAAGAAGGACGCGTCATGATCCTACTCTGAAAGCGATCTGTTTCCATCGACAAACGGTGGAAACAAAATTTCTTGAGTATTCAACAGAAGAGAGAGAAAGAAACATGTTAAAAAATTAATTTCTTACGTGATCTACACCTGTTGATTTTCAAGCTGCTTTTCCCATGAGGGGACACCTCTTTTCTTTCTCTCTCTCTCTCTCTCTCTCTCTCTCTCTCTCTCTCTCCCCCCTTCCATTTATGTGCACACCATGTGTGCGTGTATTATTGTTTGTCTACTCTTAGCCTGGTATCATGGAGTCATGTTTTCGAGTAATCGAGGGGAGACGGCTGACTGTTTCAAGCTAGAGGCGTCTCTAGTGCATAATTTTTGGTGAGAGGAGAACGCAGAGGGAGGATTTCCGCATCTCGGATGCCTTGCGTGAGAATTTAAGCCGCAAGGTCAACACTGGCACACGAAGTTAACCAAAGAGCTTTCCATCCGAGAGCTTCACATCAACATAAAGGGTGGATTACTTCACGTGTCGGGATGTAGTTTAGAAAGGAGAGAGAATACAAATATTCATCTTTCTGAGTCTTGTCACGTTCTTAGTACATAATTAATACATTACTGAGAAAGATAAATGTGTGTATCATGATCTATACAGTACTGCGTGATACCCTTAACGTTATTGCATGCAATATTACAGAGGGTGTAACCATTTTTCATCCCTAATTATTTAATTTTATTAACTATATGTAGCTATAACCACTAACCAAGTCTCTCGAGGTGCCTATATTACACGCATTTTCAAGAATAAGTAAATGAATGAATCAATTTATGAAGGCCTGTCATAACTTACACGAATTAGTTTGAACATTCCGTATGTAGCATGTTGTCAGAGGTATTCTTCAGCCAGCTGCAGCTATTATCCGTCCGGACTTAAGAGTATACTGTTTCTCTTATGGCAACAGCGATGCCGGTTTGACTCTTAAGTAAAAAGAAAAACTGAGAAAAACACCCTGCAGCCGTTCTCTCACTTCAGGTTGCCATAACCAAGCGGCAACGCTCTAGTCGCTGTTAGTTTTCCTCCCTCTTCTCCCGTAAAGATTTTCAAATGAAACTATACTTATATTAGATAATTAAATATGTGTAAATGAAGAAAGGAATTAGGGAATTAATTTTCGTAGCAATGTTAAATATGAAACCTTTGCGGGGGATCATTAAAGAGATATAACAGTAAAGGAGTTTCGTGTGCGTCAGGGGAAAGTACGATAAATGAAACTGCAGCTGTTGCCCATAAGCTGCAACAGTATAGACCAAGCTCTGGATCGGTTCAGGGCTTTCCAAAATCTAAAACTCTAGCATGCTAGAAAAATTTGCATTTACATACATAAATATGTGTTCGCACTTGGTAATATTTTCAATGATGGTCCTGAAACCTTTACAGTTATAGTACAGATCATCGTCCTTCATCTTGATACATCACGAATCATTCGATTACATTGAATAAATGAATGCACCATGTCATGAATGAATCTCCTATACGACGCAGCTGAATAAATTTGAATAATTAGCCATCTTGCCACATCAACCTATCCTTGACCTATATCATCCAGTTAATTTTAGCTAGGATATGATGTCTGGAAGACAATACCAAAACGATTGTACAAAACGATAGATGAGCAATAAATCCATAAATGAGCAAATGAATGGATACACGGAGGTTATACAGTTACATACCCGAATAACTACTCAGCCATAGTCTTTTGAAACGTGAATAATACATGATTAATTAAAGGCATGAAATAAAGTGTTGTTCAAGGGACGAATATGCTCATTTCGCATTTTGTTTGTGATTCAACTTATTTCATTTCCTTACTTCTCTTTATTTCCTATTGCTCTGTTACTGAAGCGACAGGCTATAAGTAAGGTCCGAATATGGCCCACCTTAACTTTGTTGATTTTTTCACTAAGGAAGACTATTTATTCGTGGGAATCGATTGAACCATCAAGTTGAAAGGCTATTTGGACAAATGGAAAAAAAATCTGCTTCCTAGAAATGACGTATAAAAATGTAGTAAATGAAAAACTAAAATGTTGCCATTGGGCAATATTGGGAACATGGAAATAAGAGCGTATGGCAAAATTGATTTGTAATCTTTCTGTATTACTCATATATGCTACACACTGAAAAATATACATTACAAGCGTACATAATTTATATGACATTGCAAAACCAATAATATTGTAGTAATACAAAATGCCAAAATTTGTTAAAAACAAGTGAATATACAAGAATAAAAATATGAGTAAATAAGAAGTGTAAGACAAATTAAGAAGTTTAGAACGTCACGTCTCACATGAGAGACAAAGAAATGATCCGTGATCTTTAGCGGTGCAACACACCTTTCATGAACGTATTTGCGCTACGACACGCAAAGATGCACGTCTGCAACCTTGTCTGCCTGATAAAGGTAACAAAACCAAGATTCACAAAACTTGGAGCAACTTAGTGTCGGCTCTTCAGGACTATTAGAAGCAGTTGCTGAAATTCTGGTCCTTTTAAACGTAATGACACTTGCTTTGTTTTGGTTTTAATCATCTTATTCTCTGTATTGGAATTGATAGCTTCCTTATTACCTGGCATTATCTTCGTTTTAATTACTAAATATTATGATGAGTGTTCAGTACAAACATTTCCAATACCCAATTCTTTCATTTAAACAGTTTAGAATGTTGGGCCATATTGCGCACTACTGACTTCTTTACTTTTTTTGGCGCCTGCTAGTTACACAATGCAATACATTGCTTCACACACATTTTATGTTTGCGTATTCTCACATAGCCACGTTATCCATGCATTATACTGATTAGATTTTCAACAACAGATACTGAAACGAAACCTTACTTACTTTGCTAAAATGACAGCAAAATATTGTCTTGCTCAATATGCCACTCCAACTGGAGCTGCTGCCTCTCACGCGACTTTCAAACAAACGAGTCGCGCAAAAATGATTTCCCTTGTCATGAGGATATAATTTACGATGACATCTATTAGCACCAAAGGAAAGCTACAGAGATCTGAGGGGTGGGCCATATTGGGGACCCGGGCCATAGTCGGTACACTTGCCTTAGTATGAACTGTCTATTTCATGGTTGAAAAATTGCATAAATAAATTTGAAAATATTTGGATGAATGTGTAAAGCATTGCCACCGTAATCTGTACACATCATTTGTAGAACTAACATGTTGCCTCAAGTCACAGTCCGTTACCTTAGTGTGCAGGAATGAAGAATAATATGAAAATTGCCACCAATCAACAGCGCATTCGATGGATTTACGGTATATTAGCTTTTACTTGCGTTAGATTAATATGTTGGGTGTTTATGTTCAAGAATTACGACATTCCTAAATTCTGTCTTGGTACACGAAGATAGTGGACTAATGCTCTAAAGTTGGCCTATTCTTTAATTGCAACAGGCTTGACGACTTCAATGACGTCACATGTGAGGACGACTGTTAGTTCTATAAACGTTAGCCTACATATTCGAAGCCCTGAACTTTTTCTGGCTCTTCTGTCTACCCTATTTACCTTCAGCCGCTAAAAATTTATATAAGTAAATTTAAGCGTATGCTTTATCAGACGAGATGGTTTTCGGCGGAGAAACGCACTTCGGACAGTTCTTTGGTGAGCAGTCAGAGCTCTATTCCCTGTCAGTGAAGTTGTGAATTGTATTGTAGACATTTCCAAATATTGTATTCTTGATTTCTTAACTATTCGAATATTTGGATAGAGCCAGATATATTTTTAACAAATGCTTCAGCTTAATTAATAGAGTAAATGCCAATAGCACTAAAACTCAATTATTAATAGTTCCAGTCAGTATTCAAATCCAGAAACTTTGTGGATAATGAACCAGAGCACAAAGCTGTATCAATCGAACACTATATATATATATTTTAATCATTCAAATAAACGTTTGAGTCTTTTGATAAACTCCCTGTAAGAGCAAAAATGATAGTTTAAGAACGTACTTATTTTTTGAAAAATGAATTCTTGTGGTTTCCTTAATAGGTCGTTATAAGAATCATTTCTTCTTTGCCCCCTCTCCCCCTTCTTTCTTTCTTTCTCTCTCTCTCTCTCTCTCTATGTGTGTGTGTGTGTGTGTATGCCATCGGAAGTTATTGAATCGATGGCTTGAAACGAAGCAAGAACGACTGAGCGAAAGCGAAGTCCCATAAAAGTAGCCTTCTTTGCTCAGCCATGCGTTCACAACAGAGCTCTTATGGTACGTTAAGTGATATCTTATGCGTATAACAAAGAGATTCTTTTTCTTGTAATATTGAATTGCAAATTCTAATACTTATCTTTTTCTCTCTTGCTTTTCTGTACAGAAAACGTGCTGTGTAGAGTAGTTATGAAAATGTTTAATGATACTCTGATCTGATAAACAAAAGTGACCAAAATAATAGATTGTTTATATATTTGTTATAACAAAATTAAGTCTTCGTTCATTATTGTTCATGTTGTATCATTTAAAACCATAATAAAATGTGTAAAAGAGAGTTTTGAAAATCCTTTCAGGAAATAGAAAGGCAGTTTTAAATAATAGTAAAAAAAATTCAAAAAATAATTTCTGAAATAAGATTTTCTCACACCTACTTATCCCCAATGTGATAAACAATAGGAAATAATTTTAAACGAAAATTCAAGTTTTTAATTGACACTTATATGACTAAAATTGAAAGCTCGGGGTGCTAAAAGCTGTTTGTTTATTTTCAATTATATATTATTTGTAATGAACACCCTAATTTAGCTATATATATTAAAAGTTATAAATTTCTTTTATACTTATTTTCTGCAATAGAGATAAATGTGAGTGAGTTTTATAGTACAAATATTTTTTGTAATCTTATGATTTATTAATACGAAATCTACATCACGATAAGATTTTTTTTTCAAACCTCGGTCGGTAACACTGCACTTTACCCACAAACATTATTTACTACACTTAAGAGGATTACCTTGTATTACACATTTTGTACACATTCTTGCTGCCTCTGTTATCTGCTCAAGAAGTTTAATTCATGATTATAAGGATTCTTGGAAGTTTATCGTGCCTTTGTGGCGGTGCGTTTAGAGCGCTTCTAGCGCATTTAGTTTCTAGAATTATGTCTATATAGCTTTTGAGTCTTAGATGCCTAAAGGCCATACATAAATTCAATTCAATTAAGAATTTACAGTGTTCTACATATGAGTTCTGTTGATAAAAACAACAGGTCAAGGTCTGGATTCTGTCCATTTTATCGCCAACATTGCACATCTTTTCTAGGCGACCAAAATCTCTTTTCTGTACAATGTGTATAAAATACCAAAAAATGCTTAACTAAACAAGACTCAATTTAGGTTCGCAAATATGCTTTTATAATGTAAAAGAAATATATTTTCTTAATTAGCAATTGCCTTATTTATGACTTTGCGAACCCTAATTAGATTTCCTTTGTTATATATCGACGTTTAGATGTTTCTCGTAATGATTAAACATCAGTACTCAGTTGTAGGTAGGGAATTTGCAAGTAGTTTCAATTTAGGGGTGCGTAAATCCAAAATGGAGTAATCAAGAGAATCTAACTATAACAAATTTAACGTTGGAGGTATTCTAGAATTTGGAAGACAGTGATACATTAGGGATGTTCTGGCGGAATTCCTGGTTGTAGTCTTCAAGCCAAGAGTGGCACGGTATGAGACAAAGTTGTCCGCAATATACAAATACTCAAAATGAAATCGCAGTGACTCAATGGTGGACAAACGCGGTGTGCGTGGTTCTTCTTCTTAGTTTTCCCGTTTCCTTCCACTTTCTTCATTCCACGAATTCTCCCAACATCACTTAACCGGCTTGAACCAAAGTTATCTCAATGTCTTAAATCAGTATTCAACTTAAAATGTAAGTACAAGAAAGACAAACTGATATATACACGGGGCAAGGGAGAGAATGAACAAAAGTATCGTCTATTGCCCCGAACGACTTGCGAAAATATTCTTTAGAAAGCAATCTTACTTTTATTTCTTGGCAATCTATGCTATACCTAATTTATACTATTTATAATCAAAATCATGTAGTTGGACGATATTTAAATATACCTTTATTTTATTGGCATACTTGTGGACGAGTCTGGTACTACAAGCTACACCTATCTTAAGATTTTAGAGATGAAGCACATCAGGCAACCCTATGTATATCTACAAATAATAATAATGATGAAGCAAACGACCAGAATTACTAGTGTGTATACCATCCCTACATTCCTCTCATAAAAATAAAGGAAAATGCTTTGAAAACTCAGTCAATATGATGAGACTGAACAAGGTACAACTTCACAGGCCACAGTAATATAAAATTCACAAGACTAAGGTTAATGTGAAGCAACGATCTCCAACGAAAAATGGCAACTCTACCTCCGTATATGTCTAATGTATTTTTATCGTTGCACGAAATTTCAATGCTGCTCCTAGAAATTCAAGCCTAGAAAGTTCAAACTTTCAGGGGAGAAAGTTCATAACCATTTCAAGAGTTCGATTAATGCCGATTTTTTAATTTCGTTTTTCTTCGTTGTTGCAGTGAATATCAAAACCTATAACAATGAAGCTCTTTCAACATAGCTTGAATTTATAGGAGCAGCATTGAAATTTCGTGCAACGATAAAAATACATTACACATATACGGAGATAGAGCTGCCATCTTTTTTGTTGTACAATGATGCTTTACATTATCCTTAAGCTTCCATCCCTGATCAGTTAGGTCAATGTCCCTAGTAGTGCGAAATATGGTGGTTGTAAAGCGTGTGTGTGTGGTGTTTTCCTACAGCAAGTTACTTCAGCCCTCCCTCTCGTGTCAACAACCATGTCTTCCTTTCCTTTATGAAGATGCATATAATGGAACACTCTCATCTCTAGGCTCTTCTTACAAACGACGTTGTTAATGAGTGACTGACTCACTGTGGTATTCTCTACGAGACAAACAAACTATCTATCAACCACTTGAGAAATTGGCGCTTGAAGAGAATGGAGGTCAAGAGAAGACTTACGTTGTTGGGTCTTAGAAATTGCAGGTTCGACTAAAAGATGCTGCCTTCCGTCCTTTCTCTCTCTCTCTTTCTCTCCCCCCCCCCTCTCTCTAGCTCCTTCTGTCTGAAATAAACAAGATCTTATTCTTAAGAGCAGGCTGTTTTGAAAGCCCTCGTAAAGATCCATGGCAACCACGTGAACGCTTGCCTCTGAGAAAAGCTTTGCGGATTTCAAGAAAATGAATAAGATGACATGCTTGCAAGTTTTACGATAATAAGAAATTTTAAAGTGCAATTTCAAAGTGTAAATGAATTTATTTGTAATTTAATGTGAGAGAAAACTTACGGGTAGAAAAGAGAAGCATATTAGTAAACGCTTCAAATCTCGAAAGTTAAGTTCTCGCTTTGCACCAACATTTTGTTCCTTGTGGTCTCAGAGGCATCGCACTAAATTGAAGTTCTTGAATCTAAAAGACCAAAATCCAAGACTGCAAGTCCTGTGGAATGTTCTTCGAGCCAGTGCTTGGCTACCAGCAGTCAATGTTGAGCTTGATTGTCCTATTGGAGGTACGCCATTATCGGGATGTCTATGGACGTAAATAATACTAAATTATCGAAGAGTAGATGCTGTTAGTGGATTTCTCCAAAATCAATCAGTGATCTTAGCAAATATTAACTGAAGAAACCTCACACCATCACACGTTATAAAGATTCCATTGATCAAGTGGTTGACTGCAAATTCAAAACACTTTGAGATACAACTTATGAGGTCAAATAAGTTTAGGTCAGTCCTTGATTTTCCATTTAGTGTTCCTTCGTTTTGAAATAAAGAATTCCGGAATCGTGTAATTAAGTTCCAATTGTCAACAATAAACATGGTGTTGAAAATAAGATTGTCTTAAATTTAAGTGTGAATTTCTTACATCGAAATAAGTATATATCGTCATAAATGATATCATATCTTGATAAATAATGTTACAAAGTTTGTCACTTTACCAAATCTCAATGAAAGTGTTATCTAAAACATCTATTTGAGTTTATGATTAAGAGAGTGGTGAATAGTCGGCTTTCCAATATAGATCGAAATATCATCTAAGCTATGTTCTTCAATCATAAGTTTTTCTCAGAGAGATCTGCTCCGTTCAACTTCGTTATTTTCTAATCATCATTATTTGTCGAGAAATGATGTTATTTGTGACGATACTGCTCAATTTTTGGGTGCTTGTAGCCCCGAAACTATGCATATCTCGATTTTTTTGTATAATAAATTCACCCTACAGACAATGATCAACATTTCTGCAACACCCTATATGTATGTGGTAAACATGAGGGTGTAGTGGGCCGCGATGGTTCAGTGGTAGAGCGCTCACCTCTAATGTTTGGGGTGGTCGGTTCGATTCCAGCTCATGCCATGTAGGTTTTGTGCAGAACAAACTCCGTGTGTGGGGGTTGTCTCAGGGTTCTCCCGTTTCGTCACACTTTCATCATTCCACAAAATCATCATCATCATCCATATGGCCTGAGCCAATGTTGCCCAAAGGCCTTAAATAAACTCATATTCAAATGAGGGTGTAGTATTAAAAGTAGGAGGTGGCAAGAGATGAAGCTAACATGATAATAGGATGAGGGTGCAGTAAATTTCTTCAAAGTAAACAAGAGAAATATCCCTGAGAGCTACTCTATACGGTATATCAATTTCAGTACCTCATGCAGAACTCTCAGATTTCTCTCTCACCGACATTACACAGACATCATGATCTCTTTAGCAACCAAATGTGCTATTTCTTATTTTTGCTGGACGACAGAGGAAAACGTGTTTGAGAGACCCGGACGGCGACAACATATAGGTCTATAGCGATTTGAAAAGTTCAATATCTCACTACAGTCTGCTTTCAAGCATGAAATACTCATACATCTCCTCCCTCTTGTACTGGTGAAGCGAATTAAAACCAAAGATCTGTTAATAATCATAATACCTTGATGCATCTCTTTGTCCCATATCTATGTAAAATGAAACAGATGTTCAGAAAAGTTATTTGAATGCATGGATATTTCATGCGTGGAAAGAAGGCGGAATTGTTAAAAAAAAGAGAAAAAAAAAGTGGAAGGTTTTTGTATCATTCTAGAGTGCAGAATAATCTAGAAACTAACTTATTTAATTTTATATTAACATTGTACGACTTTCTCTTTGCAGTTGTTTGTAGGTCTAATAAAAAACAAAGTGTATATCTAGAACCTTTTCACCGTTAGGTATACAACGTCTAAATGTCACGTGAGCAACAGATTTTCAACATTAACTTTTTCATATACATTTTCAATCGGTAACTGTTTATCGACATATTGGAAGATCTTCCGGTGCTTTTTTTTTAATACGAAGTTTCATGCCTTTTTTTTCTTTTACTTTACTGTTACTTATCTATTTAAATCTATCTCTCTTATTTACTTATCTATCTGACAAGTATTGTCTAATTGGAGAAAACACGAAAATAAAAAAAAATCTATTGGAATAAAAAAAAATTTACCGAAAAATATTCTTAATAGGAGTTAGCAATCATGATTTCAGCTATTTAACAAGGAATTTAAGCCTAAAGTTTTGCCCTATCCTCCCTAAATAAATGATCACTTGGTTAAATTTCATCATGTCTTGAAATAAACACTCCGTTGTGATATCTCGAATTATTAACATGCTGAAAGGGAAAACAACGTTCAAAAGTACCAATTTCCATAGCCGGTATTATGGCTGTCTATTTTTTTTTTTTTTACTTTACGTTTCACTGAAATACTAAAAAAAATATATATATGCGTATATTTTTGGTGGCAGCCTGTGTCCATCTTGGAGTCTTTCACACCTCCCAGCTTAGAGCCTATTAATCAGCACCAATCCATTAGACACACTAGAATTTTCAATCGTACTTTTCTAATACGATCATTCCTAATTTAACTTTCTAGCGTATAAGCTAGACGGCCGGGCAGATATTGTTTAAGCTCATCTTAGTTCTGAGGGATAACCTTCCTGCGATGACGCTTTTTAGGGAATCGAATGGGGAACAAATTAGAGACATCTATTGATGAGTTTGGGAACCTTTACGAAGCGAAGAAAGAAATGCTCTACTATTCACATATCGTTTCTATAAAACTTTCCTCAGTGTTTAGATTCTCAGCGGGAACTCTCGCTTAGTTAAACGGTTAACGTTGTAGATACGTTTCACCATCTTTCACGGTATAGATAAGTTTCACTATAACTATCCTTGTTTCTTCACTGTTCAAGCCATGGACTATAAACTAAATTATCTATAATTTAACCAAATATTCTGTAATTTCAAGAAATTTAAAAAATGACTTACTAGTATTTCGAAATATGTGACTATATAATTGTGGTTATTTCTAACTATCATGATTATATGAAGTAGTGATATAATCTGTAAGAATATAGCAAATATGTCGTTTCCGTTATAGAAGAAGCCATATCTGTGTTCATTTTGCACATATATCTTCTTTCGGTTTCGTTATATTTATCTGGTTTCCCATGCTGATGCTGATGTAAGATCAAAAATATATATTTTTTCACAAGTGCTATATTTTCAATGAATATAACATGGAGTATAGCTTAATGTCTGTGAAATTTTAGGCCTACCTTGTAACATGTTGAATAACTTTCCGGGCCGTAAGCATATTACAATTCTATTATTATTAACAACTTTGGCTTTAACGTTAGATATGACAGTATCTGGATATTTCGATTTGTAAGTGGAAAACAAAACTAGAAACTCCCTAATCATATTTCTCGCTTTGCATTTCATTTGCTTTGGTAATAGCTTGGTAAAGATTCAATTAATTTATACAGCAATATCAAGCCTATTTTTTTTAAAGCCTAGTAAATCAACGTGTATATTTATTAAAATATCACACACACGCCGTAGATTGATGGCAATAATAATTTCATTTCTCATAAATTGATCATCTGCCAATTTTTATAAATCGTAATTGCAAAAGTGTAATTTGCCGATTGACAATTACTTTCTGCAAGAATTCCAATATATTGGCATACAAACTGTTTATTTATAACATTAATATCTCATTGGAATTACACAAACGTAAAGCTAATTGCAAATTAATACATTGTAATAGCAATCATTCATCATTAAAATAAATCTTGTATACATAGTAGATAGCTTTTACTCATTCATAAGCACAAATATTTCATGCTTGAATAGTTCTATTATTATTTAGAGCTATTAACGTGGAGCTTAAATTAAGCATGTATGATTGTAAAATAGTTTTGATCAGAACGAGAAGAGATCTAAATATTTAAACCAGTGTTTGCTCGAAACTTTGTAATGGAACACAGGAATCACAGTTTCCAGAGTAAAGAATTTGATGAGCTCAACAAATCCTCGATGATATCACTGATCGAAAGTGAAAATATTTTCTCCATGAAACAAGGCGTTCCTTGTAGTTTTTGAGCTGCTGGAGACTAATCTGAGATTAGTTTTAGTCCTACACCTTCCGATTTAGAAATAATACTCTTAATAGTATTAAACTTTAGATCTCGGGCAGGAATTTCAAGGAAATCATGGACCTTCACATTGACGGGACTTGTCCTCTACAATTACTTCAGAATTACAAATAATACCTCCGTTAGATTGCTTATTGAACGTCGATTCCAACGTGACACATTAGAGGCACATCGCTCTCATTTTTTTTTGTGGAAGAAGAAGAGGAAATATAAAAATTGGTGATAAACTTAATTTCTTTGAGAAATTGCGGGAATTTTGCATGACGTAACAAAGTAATGCTTGTGTGTTCATGGGCCCCCAGACAAAGAGATCTGGGACCAGGACTTTGATACGTCGTTTAGGCCTCTTGAACTGCATGTTAGTCATTCCAGAGTTAATGCTCCGGTTTCTTAGGCAATACAAAGGATGACAATTTGAAAACATATGTGGAAAATTGACTAAATACTGTAGTTATGAAAAACGTGGAAGCAACACTATGAAACGGCATTTCCTGCACAGCCACCTGGACTTCTCTCCAGCAAATCTCGGAGATTAATTGATGAGCATGGTCATCAGCTTTGTCAAACAATATCAGCAGTGAAGAAACGTTATCAATGAAAACCAAATATATTTGCAGACTATTGTTCGGGATGGGTTAGGAACACCGCAGACACCCACAGGAGGAAGATAACACGTAAAACAATGAACTAGGTATTTATGTTGGTTCATATGCTGTGTTCTTTACATATGCAATATAGGTCTATATTGCAATATGTATTTGTTTCTTCTTTGAAACTCATCCTACAGGTTGTTCATAAAGTAACTTCGGTTTTTCATCTTATTTTATTTATTTATTTATTTTTACCTTGTGGTCGAGCAATCTCTGAAATTAGTATACATGAATGTCTAGGCTATAAGTTACCAACTTTAAGTCTGCGTAGCGTAAATGTAAGTGCAAAATTCCTGCAATATTTTAAATAAATTAAGTTTTTCACAAATTTGTATTTCTTCTTCCACAAAAATGAGATTGATGGGCCTCATTGTACCCTCTTGGGATCGTCGTTCAATAAACTTTCCAACGGAGTTATTATTGGTGATTTTGAGGTAATTGTAGGAGACAAGGGCGGCAATGTAAAGGTCTGCGATTTCCTTGAAATTCCTGGCCGAGATTTAAAGGTTAATGCTATTAAAAGCATTATTTCTAAATTGGAGGGTAAACGGCAAAAAATAAGCTCAGATTCGTCATCATCAGATCGAAAACTACAAAGCAAAACATTAAAAGCATTTTTCCTTACACTGACTGGCCGTAGCTCAAGTGGTAGAGCCTTAGCTTAGCAATTGAAAAATCAAGGAAACGATCCCAGTGGCGACCCATCCTAACTAAGGACCTCCAGGGGTTTTCGCCAGTTATACCAGGCAAGTATAGGAGCTACCTACTAACTAAGACCTGGCCGACCATCTTTTAACATCATCTCACCTACCCCATTCTCATCTGAAACCGAGATGCCTAATGCTTAAATAAATTAAAGTTCAATTTTCTCCTTACTTTAAAGGCAAATCTTTAATTGCAGATTATGCTCCAAATAGTAAAATAGCCCTTATTTAAGAAATGAAGCAGATGTAATGAAGAGCTTTTGAAACTAGAAAAATAATAATAATATTATCACTGTGGATTTCAATATTATTATTGAAAATGTTATTTAAGGGATACTTCATAACATATTATGACTAGTGAAATATACTGTCGTACTACTACTACAACAGAACTAATTTACTTTCAGCTGATATTGTAATATACTTGAAACTTCTTTCTAAACCTTGCTTCTTGATTTCAGTGTAGGCGGGCCCAAATTTGAGTCCCAGGGTAGTTCTCAGTGTTTATCCAGCACTGTGAGGACAATTGAGAAGCTAGTTTTAATAAGCAAGTAGCGAACTATGATCTGGAAAACCAGAAATACAGCAACGAGAGGCGTTGCGCTAGTTCCGTGAATAAAAGAAAAGCTGTCTTATCAGCCTGAATCCCTTTTGGGTTCTTGCTCCACGAAGTTCAGTTTTAGTTTACTGTTTCCGGTTTTCTTTGATGCGAGACGGTTATTTAAACAGTCCAGTTGGGAGACTGTGTACATGTGCTATTGACTGACTGCAACAGCGAGCGTCCGATTTAAATGATCTACGTGTTGTTGGACACGTTTTGCCCAGACCTTTCGAATGACATCCACCTTCCTAGCCCTAGTAATTCTTGAGTTTAAAGTTGTCGATTTTCCCCATTTGTGACTATGGGGAAATGCAAACCCCTATATCTAGGAAGCATCTCATCCTACCTGGATGAAATATGCGGCTTTGAACTCCTCTTGCCGAGACCCTTCCAATGACATCTCAACTATTATCGTGGGCCTAGTACTCCTGAGTTGAAAGTTGCCGACGATCGGACAGACAACAAGATCTATGAACATTTGAACTCATCTTCCCAAGCACTTTCGAATAACACCTCAACCACCTTTTGCAGCCCTAGTTGTTTCTGAATTGGAAGATGTCAATACAAGACTTCCCAGCTTTTGCTGCTGAAGACAAAAATATTATGAATGCATCCTCCGCAACACTAGTTTGCCACAAGAAAGTGCGTAACTTCACATGAATTATGACAATTCAGTTCACTTGTTGGGACCAGACATAGCCTATATTATTTCCCTTACCATATCAACATATCATGAAATATTTTGTACGGTGTGGATTTGAGGAATTTCAACGTATTCGGTAGTTATCCAATAAATTATCGGCATTTCGATAATATATTACAAACAGTCACAGGCTACAGTCTTAACTTGGCAAGTGAAGAGCCCATACATATTTTATTAGAAATATGTCCAACCGGATGAACTTGTATAGCAGATAAATATACACATAACGGAGAGAGAGAGAATCTGATACTTGCAGAATAGAGTATATACCGTAAGAGAATATCTTCCAGAAGGATTTCAGGATTAGTTTCCTCATTGGTATGGGTACCGGAAGTAACGTTGAAGAAAATAGTGATTATCCGAGTAGAATATGTCAAATTTCACAAAGTGTATGTAGTGTAAAAGTACCATACGAGAAAGGTATCACCGGATTGAAAATGATAGAGAGAATGGAAGTCGCTAAAAGAAAGTATGAAGTCAGTTTCCTCCTATGTGCTGATGCTGAGACGCTAGCTTGCGTACAGACTGCTAATGGTGCACAAATATCATAACGAAATATATCTAGCTACTGAATAAAACTATGTATTGACCCATTTTCGGTTGGTCACAACATATCTTACCCTCTTTTTTTTGTGTGTATTTTTTTATTCGTGTTTTATCGGTTATATTTTTTCGTCTTTGTCTTTCTTCAAAGGGTTTTATTTTCCACATATCAAAGAAGCCGAGCAACTTAGATAATTCCTTTCATTCTTGATTGGCAGGATTGTATTATTGTTTCTTCATTTTATTACTTAATATTTCTTTGCATATTTAACAATTTTTCTTTCGTTTAAAATCTTTGAAAACAAATTAAAATATCTGATTGTTGGTTTAATTTTGTAGGAATTTTGGTGGTTAAGCCACACCCTATTCCACTCCTTGTTGTCTGATTTAGTTCTCTTGTCTGACTGGTTGAGGCCAGTCAGTAGTAAAAACATGGTCGTCGAGTAGAATAATCTGCACAAAATTAGGCTGTCTTCGGAAATTATATTTAAAGAAAAATTAAAATGCAACCAATGTCTAAAACGTTTATTAATATATAAAGCAGCATCGACTGATGAATAACAGCAATTTTGGGAAGCTGTTTTCTCCAAATTCTTCATAGTAGGAGCTGAGAAACGAATCTCTGTAGTTGGCGTTTTGCATCGTCCACTATGATTTCCCCTGAAACTGTGTGACGAGAAGAATTTGTGAAGTTCATCAGTGTGTGAGGTGATTTGTTGTGGTATACGTGGTGTACAGTGTTTTTCTCATTTTTCTTAAATAAATATAATACATAATATATATATCATTTGAGGTTCTATGCCCATTTTTCTTCAGTGTGAAAGTGAAGAATCGTACCTTCAGCATGTTAATGATTTGTTGGTTTGGTGTAAGCATGTGTGAAGTGGTGATATCCACTTAATTTGCCAGGCGTCGGGGTCGGTTTTATTATCAGGTAATGTATGGTTAATGTCCTAGAATTCCTCTTTCTCTCTCAGAAAACCAAGTCTGTTTCACCTACATTTGGATAGTGAAAATTTAGCACGTAAAACTTTGGTTCGTATGCGTTGAATATTTTACCTTGCACTATGGTCGATGCTACCTTTCAAAACCACGTTCTTTTTCCACTCAGCATTTTGTTTGCTTCTTTCGGAACTGGTATGTTTAAAATTGTACGAAACATCTATAGTATGTCCATCTTATTAAACGTAAGATTTAATGTCCACAATGTTTTATTTCGGTAACCAGCTGTTCAAAACTCCTCTGTTGTTTTCGCAAACTATAAGCCATTGCGCATATAGAAATTCATTCTGTATATTTACTCCTAACCCAAGTATAGTATGTCTAGACTGTGTTATCAAAATGGAGGTTAGGTTGTATTAAGTACAAAATTGGAAAATTACATACGAAATGTTTGACAGCTATTTTGAAATATTATAGTAAAATTTTGCCCAGTCGCTATGTTTGTAAATAAATCCTTTTCGTAGAAAAAAATGTTATCCTTTGGTAATTGTGGAAATTATGTTTAACTGGGCTTAAGTGTAGAATGTCTACCACATTTGAAAAGTAAAAGTAGCCTAATCTCTTGGAAAAGAAGTATGTGCAATCTTATCTCTGTTCTTAAGCAGAGCATCTATGTAAATAATCAATTTACCCGTTGGATATGTGAAATTAACAGCATCTTTAAAAACACGTTGTGATGTGCTAAAAGATTCTCTTCAGAAACTTTTGTTTTCCTAATTAGTCTTTTTGCATTGCTGTTGTCATTTTTAAGTAAAAATAGATTATATTTTTTCCAGATCTTTACTTGTGTCAAGGGCTTTATTAAGAAGTGGGTAGCTTATCTTCACTGTGTTATTGCAGTAAAGGTTCCCAACCTTTCGCCATTTCAGTCCGCGAAATGTTATTTCATGTGTATATGAGAAAGTAACTCCAGATAAAGTAAACTTCTGATATCTTAATTCAGTGCTTCTGCAAACATTAGGGAATAGTCAAATCAGTTGTGCTTACCTAAATTTCGTGATTAATGTTAAGTAGTGCGAGGCTGCGTTGAGTCATGTATATTTTAGTGGCCTAGTTGTGTTAGGTCACTAAAATAGCGTTTTGTGTTTGGCTTTCGTGTGTGATGTTCTCGCCTGCGTCTCCCCCTTCCTCCTTTGGGGATGCTTTTCCTCGTGTTCTGCTATTGCCAACTTTCTGCGTTTTTGCACTTCTTTCGGACTTCTTCCATGCATGCTTCGCGATACTAGACTAGTGCGTGTTTTGTCTCCGATGGTCCTAGGCTGAAGTAGGGCACTGATGGGTAGGTACCCGCCCTGTCTTCAGGTCCGATAGCAGTTCTTTTTGTTTTGTGCCCTCTCCTGTGGCTAAATGTAGGCTTGTCTCCCAGGTCGGTTTGATCACGTTATGTGAAGTTGTGCGGAAGCCCCCTTTTCTGCAACAGGGTGCCATGGGCCCCCTTGTTTGCTTTTGTTTCTACCTGCCTTTGAGGAGAAAGTTCCGGTGCATTACAATGGATCTGAACAAACCGCTTCAGTTCAAAGCATCCTCATCGTCGGTGTACAGGTTCGAAAGTAAAACAACATCGTGGACAGAGCAATCACACACAGAGTCAGCACGAACTGGAAGAATAAAGAAGCATACGTCGCTCAACTTGTGGATGCCTTCATTAAATAAACACGAAATCTGATCATCAGTGAAGACTACCTGCCTTCGCAAGTGTTCAATGCAGATCAGACACGCTTTGACAAGGAGCAGCATGGACATCGGACGCTACGATCGAAGGGAACACCGGTCGTCAGAGCAATGGTCGGACCTATGGCTGCAACAACTCATAGCTATATGATCATGTCTGTCATCTCGATGGAAGGTGGGATTCGTCGACCAATGTATGTCCTTGTATCCGAACCATCTGGCAGATTCCATGCATCTAAACCAGCGGATCCTGCGAACATCAAAGCATTCGCAGGCAAGTCGGCAAACATGAGTAAGGAGGACTTGAAAAAAGTTCTACACCGAAACTTTCTGGCCAAGTATTCCTGCGGATCGAAAGAAGATCCTCCTGCTCATGGACTCGTGGCCTGCAAACAAGGATGACAATCTCACTGACGCCCTTAACCCCGCAGATGTTGATTTCAAGAAGAGGCTGATTCCTGGAGGATGTACAGGAAAGATTCAACCATTGGATGTGCACTTCTTCAGGTAGTACAAGTCATTTATCCGCTACGTAACTGATACATTGGTGTTAATGAGTGATGTGAACATCTGGCAGCGTGACCGATTCCAGGCATTGCAGTCGTTAACGATCTATCAATCAGTTCAGCGCTCCCAGGTTCAGGAACTTGATTCGGTACGCCTTCTACCAAGCTAGTTACTTGGACGAAGCACCGGGAATGTGGATTTCCCCTCACGATTACTGTTTTGACTCAGTCGACAGTGACACGTTTTCCAAGTATAATGAGTTAGTTTTTGTCAAGCGTGCACACTGTGAACAAACTTTCTGTGCTTCTCACGCTCTGTTTCTTGATCTGCACATCAATTGTTCTCTGTAAATACTTCCAACGTGCTTTCAATAACAACTCTTTGATTTAAACCAAATATAGTATTGTCTGTTGGAATGCTTTCTTCCACTTGCCTCTCGTTCTTTATAGATTGTATGGTTTCTATATGTAGTATATTACATAAGGCTAGCAGAAGGCGATGTCAAGGAAATGCCTAGACGTGATATTTTCTATGGATTCCTATATTAACTTTACAGGACCATAACTCCCAAACCCATTGCTGACTGACGCTGGGAATCCATATGATTCTTAATTGGCCAGTCCATTAGGACTGGCTCTTTCAGAATATGTGTCACATTCCGCCATTCCGGATTCAAATGAGCGAAGTGTTATTTGTGAGAAAACTCAAATGTAGAACAAAACTCCGAAGAAAGACAGATTTTTTTAAAAAATGTCGGACACACTAATTTTGCAGCAGTGAACATTTTCTTGGCAAAATCACATTCGTTATGAACCTTTTTACCTAGTGGTGAAAGTTTTTGAGAGGTTAAAGACAAAAATATTACTCGCTGATGTTCTAGATCTTACAAATTTCTTGTATTTTCGCAATTTCGCGAGCGGAAACAAAATTAGTCGAGAGCGATATATGGACAGTACTACCAACCACGCATCCTAGTAGTGAAAAATAGCGACAAATTACCGGTCGTGATCATAATGATAAATGACTGACCTGTCGGGAAGGTACCTAGAAGACAGCTGCTGAACATCTTCCTAACAACTGGGCTTCTGGGTAGAGCAAAGACAAATATTCATTTAATTTCGACATTTATTGGAAGTCGTAGCTCAGATTATATCAAATACACAAAGAATATTTCAAACAAAACATGGAACTACATAAGAGATGTCAGCACATGTCGTTGGCGTCGGAATTCTTGATCATGAACCAAATGATAATTTATTTACAAATATAAACACATTGAAATATTGAATAGCAAATGAATACACACAATTTAAAAAAGAGAGAGTCCAATTACCAAAATAGTACCAATCTAAATTTTATACACCAAACAACATATTTCTAGAGAGAGCAACACACCTTTCGTATTTAAGATGTTTTCTGTCGTGTTGACCTGTCGAATGATTTGCACTTCGTAATCAAGAGTTGGAATTGTCACTTAACACCTTACGAGTGGCTCAAGCGGGTTTGAACAAAATATACAAAGTTCTATAATTTCACAAAGTCCAAAGTAGTTTCTGTTTTTGAGATAACTGTTTACGAATCTTAACGTAGTAACTTGGCTAAAGCAAGAGTGCAGACTTCTTTCGAAGCCAAGTCGAATATCTAATGACGGTGGTTGAGCGAATGAGCGTAAAGAGAAGGTTTTAGGTATTATTAATATCAGTCTATTTTCTAATTGAAGGAAGTATGGGGAACTTTCATATGAGAGTAAATACAACTGTCCAAGGTGAGGCTGTCTACAAAATTTAAAGACACTTCTTAGAAAGGTTCTTGTGTTAACATTCACACAAACAATAGTTTTTTCAGATCGGCGCATGACACTCGTGAAGAAAGAGAAATGTACGTAACAATTCTTATTTCTTGTGAACCAAGGTCGAATCCTGGCTATTGCGGAAAGACTTCCTTTCGTAGGAAAGTACTTATGGGAACATAAATAATCTCACTGTTTCGTGATTGGTTTCTTTTGACTTACGTAACTGTTATCTTGGAGCTGAGAATAATTTTAACGTTTAATCATGATCCATTACATTTTAGACGTCGAGAAACGAATCTTAAAGACAACTCAATTTAACCAACATACCTTACAAACTAAATACACTGTAACATCTAAAATTATGAAAATAATGAAATGAATAAAATAATAAATTGAAATATACAATAATAAAGTTTACCGTAAATAACACAATCAATGCAAATTTAAATGTACTTATGTCTTGCCCATTTTATTTTTAAAATGCGAGACATTTTCAAGAAAAAGACAAATGCCGGCCTGCAGTTTCTAAAAAGGTTAAACAACGGGACTTGTCCGGTAAAAACCGGACGGTTGGTAACCCTTTTCCCTGTTTACACTAAGATTGCTCACTGTTTTCATCATATCCCCCCACTTCGATAAGATAGTCAATTCTGTTACGTTTTCTAACACAGATAACACGGGTTCTTGGGCTTCTAGCAGTCTGATGACAGTATGGTGTACAAGATCCTGAAATTTAACTTCCGCACTTTCCTTTCTAATTGCTATAGAAGTTAAATAAGAATTCTTTTTTGCACTTTAAATTCGTTTGTGTGTATAAACGTTATTATACAGCAATTTCAGACACTCAAACACGAATTTCAATATCACAATATCGACATTTTAGCACCTCTACACCGACAAGTTTAAATGATATATGAGCAGGGAGCCTGTATGGGACTTTTTTCCACGATAGCATTCCAGTAAGCATCCTTAAGTATATTTCTTTGAAAAAAATAGCTTCGGAACACATTGGGACTTTCTTGTATTTCTATGTAAACAAAAATCTTCCACATCTATTGTTAAACTGCGCATGTTATATTCAACAGGCTGAAAACTGATAAGATGAACAAAATATCGGAAGTTTCTTTTTATTTTCATTAATCGTATTTAATGAATATGTGAAAAATATTCACCTTTTAAATCAATAAGACGTAAAAAAATGCGCTGCTTGAAAGAACAGTTACTATCCCCGTTCGTTCAGTCATAATAAATTAACACTGATCTGCTCATTTTGGAACTCCACGACGAACTGAATTGAGCAAAGATTATGTTATCTTTGGTGGTTCAATGATGTCTCAACATAGCATAATAAGAGAGTAGACAAGAAAATCAGAAAAGTTTAATTTTGAAATTTGGGTTTCCGGCCAGCTTTTGAAGCCATTGGGACCACTGTGGTGAGGTGAGGTAGGGTGGTCAGTCCTACGTTCCATACTGTGATACTCAATTTGATAAGAGACTGAGTGTACCTCAGAGTGCCAGATATGGCCACGCTGCGAGATTTGACAGTGTCCTGGACTGGATTTGAACCCGGGCCGCCCGATTCGTAGTCAGATCGCCTAAAACACGAGTCGTAGTGATACATTCTAGCTTGTGTAAAGTTTCAAACAGGAAAACGAAATTTTAAATGTATAATGAAAGTGATTCAACCAGAGCCCTGTAATCAGGGCCGATCTCCTCCCGGCCCGATATTACATCACCACCGTTCAGCTCAATCTCAGATCGACAAAAAATTCGGGCCAGCCCAGCCCGCCTCGGCCCGACTAGAAAATAACATGCCGATACAAATCACCCACTTTTTCGGTCAGTTCGGTGCAATCTTCGGTCAGCCACAGATTTAGACAGACAGTGTGGGATTTAGACAGACCAGGCCAAGATTAGCCTCTATTCCAAGGCTCTAATTAAAATTTGACCCGTTTGGGCTTTGCAACAGACATAGAAAAAGAGAGGTTAATCTGTCCACATCATACTTGACAAGCGACAATTTTTCTTTCTATTTTCCAATTCTATATAATTTCTTTTCAGTCCAAAAACTTCTAACATTGCGATTAATATCAAGGAAATTGAAATTGAAAATATACAGAATGGTTATTCTTCCAGTAATACTTTACGGTTGCGAAAGTTGGAGTACGACGCTAGCAGATGAACATAAGTTACGTGTATTTGAAAATAAGGTTTTGAGAAAGATAAATAGGCCGAAACGTGACCAGATGACTGGAGAATGGAGGAGACTGCATAATAAAGAACTCCATGGATTGTACGATTCACCAGATGTAAAAAATATGAAATCGCGACGACTAGGGTGGGCAGGCCATGTAGCTCGGATGGGGAAAAACGAAGATTATATTCTAGCCTGGTTGGAAGGCCGAGTGGACGGAGACCATTGGGAAGACTGAGACATCGTTGGGAGGACAATATTAGAAGAGATCTTCGAGAAGTAGGTGTTCGTGATGAAAACTGACTTGATGTTGACCAAGATAGAATCCAATTGCGAACGTTTGTTATTGCGGCTATGAACTTGCGAGTTCCATAAGCCATAGTTATATCAACACGTACAAGATATTTATATGAAGAAAATTAAAACTTACGTCATATTACATTGTTGTTCTTTACATTCATAAAGTTTTCTGACAATTCTCAGAAAATATTCTATTTATTTTTTCTTTTTATTTCAAGGCTTACTTTTTACATTCTGTTCCTTTCTCCTTGTACTATTCCACTTCTGTATAAGCTTCGGAGATTTTTCTGTCTTTTCTGTTCTTGGAAAAGTAACAAGAAAATAAAAAATACGAATTTCTGAGAATCCAAGACATTAGAAAATCCCTACACCTCATTCTACACCTTTTCGTACTGTAATATCTGAAATCTCTCTCTCTCTCTCTCTCTCTCTCTCTCTCACACACACACACACACACACACACACACACACACACACACACACAAACAGAGAGACAAAGATGGGGAAAGTAAATTAAAGCAGCAGTAGCTCCCATCCCCTCTCACGCGGAAGAAGTCCAAACCAAATCTCGCGTCACACGACCACGATACGTGCTTGAGCACAGTTTGCTAGTAGAATACTGATGAGAATAGCATTCCTACCTTCCCTGCAGCCTGCCTGGAAAACCAAAAATGAAGAATAGAGGCAGGGAGACATAGCGAGGACCAAAGCAAGCGATTTTAAGCTGAACGTTGACGTGCAGAATGTTTGCAGAAATTACAGTCTGCACAAATAGCACTGCTAATTTGCATTGTTTGCTCCAAAATTTTTCCTCTTTGTGTGGAGAGGAGGGAATTAATTTTCTTCAATAGTAGAAATACAACATTTGTATTCTGTTTAAATGTATACTTGCGCTATGAAATATTTGTGTGTGTGTATGGAAGGTATTGTAAAAGCTTTTCGAGTTGCGTTGATATATTTCGGATGTAGACATGGAAAATTGGGTGGTTTCATAATAACTAAGCTTTCTATAATTGCAGATCCACACTGTACCCCATTGTATTAGTGTTTACAGTCATGCAAAGTTGGAGAACCTTGATTTGCGATACAAATCGCTGTAGTTACGACCAATGTATATTCAGTTCAAAGAACGTCATTCCACGTGAATTCACCCAAAGGATGGTTACTCAACCATTTTGTTACTTTTTCATATGTTCGCCAGAAGAGAGCTTACTGGTAACATCAGGTTTTCCGCCAGTATTTTCAGTTTGCGGGGTTGTAAAGTCAAAATTGGGAGAGTAGAGTTTTTCACAGTTTCTATCGATTTTTGACAGCAAGAATTTTAAAGTTGGGGGTGTTGTGGAGATTTAGGGGGCTGACACCCTCACAGGGAAGTGGGGTCTAGCGGAATCAACTGGGTGACCTGCTCAAAACTGGTTTTATTATTTTTTTTATCTGCCGCTATCTTGGATTTAGGGGCGTGTTTCGTCGCCACGACGTTAAAAAATAAACGCTTGCCATAGTTTGGGGAAAGTCCTCTTGCATACTTCTATTACACATAGAAAGTTCTAGTTGCGGCTACCATCAAGTAGACACGATGGGCTTTCCTTAAATGTGTGTATATAAAAGATGACTTTTTCATTAGTAAGATTTTGAAAAGCTCAAATTTAGTCATTAGACTTACCAATTTTATTGATTTTAAATGCCCATAGAAAAAATATGAGAAACCACACTTTACCGATTGTTTCACGAAAATCAATTTACGCAAATGACGAATTCCAGAGTTAAATATTTTGAAAGGGCAAACTGCAAAAAGTTTGAAATTGTAGTTTGCGATAATCTTATTACTAGTTAAGTAGCTCATTTGCCCGCCCGTTGGTGCGGAGTGAATAAAATATATTGTCACCCTCATGCACAGTGCGGACGATTACAAAATAACTGCCCAAAACTAAAAAAGTAACTAGTTAGGGATTTGTTCATGTTGGGTTGGTTACAGTACATCTATAATGGTCAGAAATTACTTATGAAACTGTTTATTTCCTTTTACCTGTCCCAGAATAGGAGTCGCAAAGCTACCTTCGTTCGATTGGCATCGATTGTGTTACTAATGTAGTAAAGATACGTTTACGAATACGAAGTGAGAGTGTTCGTCGAAGGATTGCAGCTGGTGAACATCGGAGATCTGAGGCTCTGCGGAAGTGAATAGTGCGGGAGTGTGCCCAGTCGTGTGATACACATACATACACTACACGACCATACATTTACACATTGTTTTACATTACACACATATACATTACTTCTTTCTTACATTTTCATTTTACACACTTTCCCACTCCCTCACTTTTCCTTCCGAACTTCTGCCCCAAATCCGTCCCAACTCTACCGGATTTGACGTTTTACCCTGACTAGACCTTTTTAACTCCTTACCCGATCATGACATTTTAACGATTTTTTTTTTCGTTCGCTTATTCCGGGGAACAAGCTAACTCCGGTTGCGAACAGACTTCATTACTTATTCATATTATTACTAATTAACATATTATACTTGTATTGACTGGAAAGAAAGGTGCATTATTTTACCGGTTCGATTTATCTCCTCGTGCCGAGGAGTCTTGAAGAAGAAGAAGAATGTAGTAAAGGACGCATGAATGTTGTATAGAAATTTTAGATTGAAGCAGATCATAATCAAATAAAATGGAATCAACGTTTGAAGGTACGTAGAATATAGAAATAAGTTACGAAATAATAATTATCAAATATAAATTATTAGCGAAACAATAATTCTTATTGATTTTTATTAATTGAAATCTTTAAAATACGATGTTATGAAAAAGTTATGTTGCTCCGCTGTCAGACTTATTTTAAGCTATAGTCAAATGTATTTTCTTAAATATAAAACAAAAAAATTCTGCCCGGATTTGCTCCCCCTGTTTTTTCTTCAATTTTTTGACAACCACATACAATATATCCCCATGGTCACTGACTGACTGACTCATTCATAATAATTCCCAGGCCAAACCACTGGAGCTAGAAACACCAAATCCGGTATGAGGGTACATCATCACTAGTAGGCAAAAATCCCAAATTTTGGAAACTTCGTCATCTTGGAACCAAAATAGCCGCCCAAAAACCCATTGTTGTATAGGAACATATTACAACATTTTGAAAAAATCGCCCTCTTTAATCCAAAATGGCCGCCAAAAAAAAACATGTTTCAAACCATTGAAGCTAGAGAAACGAAATTTGCTATGAAGGTGTATGACCAAGAGTATGTTACAATAAATGGGGCAAACCACCCTTATTGGTTTGCAACCCCCATGGGGGCGTAGGGAGCAGCGCCCCTTCCCCCAGTGAAGCAAAGCGAGTAAAAGATATATTATTAGAATATACGACTAAATGAAAAGCGAAAGATAGAAGGATCGTGCAATTTTGTTTTTCACAAATCAAACCTCAAAAAGATAGAAATTGAGAGACATCGCCTGACGATGAAACCGCCTGAAATTTATCGCCTGACGATGAAACCGATTTTTTTTGTAATTACAATTATAATAAATTGATTTATGGTTATAATTAGTAAAAACTACTTTTTTTCTTCAAAAATCAATTTTATCATAATTCTGTTATTATATACCAAAGCATTTGCAAATACATTTATTAATTATTATTCAGTCTATATTCAATCAGGAATCATTTATAAAAAAAAAAACGTAATATTTCATTTTAAAAATATCATTTAAGTATACGCTAAAATATTAAAATGTTGTTAAGAGGGTTAATTTTTGCAACAGCGCCCCCCCAAAAATGAAAATTATATGGATCTTGATTGTAACATGATATACAGGCTGTTTCACAAATAGGGATTGTCAATAGGGGATCAACGTGGATACATTTTGCAACTCTGACTTAAGATTCATAATCAGCGACCAAAAAAAAAAAAGTGTACAGATTTTGAGATCATTTACTTGACTTTTTGAATTTTGGCCAGCTTTTTTGGAATCGGCCGCACTGTGAGATGGAGGCTGAACTTGGACTTAAATGGCACCGAGAGTGTTACTAGTCATCTCAGGAACCCCGAAAACTATGGATTAGACATTACTGGTTTTCTATTAGTTTTACATGTCACCCCTTCTCACCCCCACCCCTCCCTAGGGATGTTAGGGTGTTTTTTTTTTTTTTTTTTTTTGATAGCCATGCCAAATTTGACCACTTGGAGGTAGTCAACCCGTCGAATAAGATTGTGTGGGTTGCCGCGTGCTTTGCTTTTAAAATTTTCATTGTTGTTACCACCGCCATTGAAATTCAATGGATAATAATTAGATGGTCGATTATCTCTGAAGATAATAATTTTAGAATCAAAATGATATGAATACTTCCCAGTCCGGTCCAGTGTCTGATCATGTGCGAAAAATCATGATCATTTTTGCGTGATGCTCACTTTCAATTTTATATATAGAGATAAAATTTGTAAATTTCATTTTGTGGTTTATATTAGTGTTCATGTAACAGACTGTCAATAATTGATAAAAATTGGTAATGCGTAGAATACCCTAAGAGGTTTAAAACGGTCTTGAGACTGGCAAAAATAATGTACACAGCGCCACTTCAGAGATAACTTTGATGTAGTTACTAACAGACATACAGAATCTAAATATTACTCTGTTATTCGGGCATCTCCTTACAGCGGCGCACCGTACGTATCATCGATGGGCCGTCAACTACGCCGGTCGTTGCCTTATTTCATTTTATACGTAATAGAAAGTAGAATGATACTAATTTCTAAAAGTACGTGTTTATTTCCTTCATCACAGGTAGTTGGAGCAAGGAGTCTCACACAGCCATTGGCAAATTGTTACAACCCAAGGTAATTTAGAAGTAACTCAGCAGTTGATACATGTTAATGTTATCTTAAAAGTATACCTACTTATAATTAATAGCAATAATAATATGAGCAATAAGAATTGAAACTTAAAATTAATAGGAAGTGCAAAATATAGGTAATTATAGGTTTATAAATAATGTATATACTTACGTTATTACAGAAATATTTATTTCTTGAATACAAATACCTTGTAGCTGAATATATATTAGATATTTTTAAGAGGCAGCTACAACTAAACCAAAGAGTAATGAATTGGCCAGTGTAGACATGTAAGAAAGTCAGATAAAGTTAATTGACCAGTCTATTAACACTGTTACTTTTATATTTATACATTTAGAATTAACCGTAACAGGAATTGGCGCAATGAGCGGGCCATGACCCAAGGCGTCGTCATAAGGGAATACCAGAATAGCATAATAGTATTTAAATCATGTATGTCTGTTAGAAGCTAGCTTAAATTGCTCTGTACATATTTTTTTAAAGGTTGAGGCTGAAGAAAGCTATTCCAAGCCTCAGAGGGTATTTCGTCTACACGTTAATTTTCATAATTCTTGTCAGCCTGTTTCATGAACACTATTGTGAACCACAAAATGAAATTTACATGCTTTATTACCTAGTTTCAGCAAATTTTTGTCCTCTAACCCTAAAGGCCAATACTTGACTGCCTCATACTTCCTTACTGAGGTACAGCAATATCTAATACACATATATCAATCGAGCAAGTCGCCTTCGCTGCCTTTGCTCCTCCGTTAAACTCAAACAAAAGAACAGGTCGATCATGTTATTTTGTTTCACTTGACGCTCCATTTTCTTTAGTCTACAAATAACACTAATCTTCTCCAAAGGTTGAAATCTCAGGTCGCATAAGCACTGCCACTCCAAATGACAAATAAAATCAAGAAACTCCATAAATCGCACTGTTGCCAGGCAAAAACTGCTACTCAATTATGCACCAACCCAATATTTGGTTTTATTTAAAATTTCAATATTTCTTTTATGAGCTGAACTAATAACGTTTGGCCTACTCCCTTCAGGTTTGAGGTATGACGTCTCTCGGCGATTTGTCTTTCGGGGTAGGCATGGACCAAGCAGCAGCTATCCTTTAGTTGAGGAGCCATAATGATACTCACCTGGCAATTTTGAGGGGAAACTCTGGAAAACCTCAGTCAGAATGGTCGGCAGTGGGGTTCAAAATCGAGTGTTTCCACATTGTTCATCAGATATGCGTGATTATTCAGTCATATTCTTAGTAATGGCGCACCTGAACTTTGTCGTTTTAATGTCCAGTACAAAACGTTTTGCAAAACACATTGTAAATTTACATCATTCTCCAAATTTAATAATAATAATAATAATAATATAAATTCGAAGAGGTGATTCGTATCGAACAGCGTTGAAATTATGGCATTACAGGAAATATTTCACAGCTTTGTGAGCGTTGACAAAGATGTATGGTTTCCCAACTAACCTATTAAGAAGAAAATTAGATCTGATTTTTTGTAATATTTTAAGTATAAATAATAAATAAATGATGTGGATTAAATGAACCTATCTTTAAGAACAATGAAATAAATTTGAATTCCTTCGAATTCTTTTTAAAGCATTGCCTTAGGAATTTTCCATGTTGACAGACAAAAACAAATACTGGAGCCAGAGAAGAACTCTTCCGTTGCTCACATTTACAGCTCAACATTTCCCCAATTAATGTTACTTTGATGTGCAATTCCCGTATGAAAATCTTTCTCCTGTTGAAAGCAAATTTACATAGAAACGGAAGCACCAGCAGCATTGCAGGAAGGAGAAAGAGTCTAATTGCACAAAACTTCTGTGGTCTTCCTAGCCATCTATGTAATGTGTTACATCTAACACAGAACCAAACGAGGTCAAACTAATATATCACGTAAGAACATGTTCAATTATACTGAAGACATTTCCTCGTATGTTTTAAGGTAATATATTCGTGCAATTTCAGAAGAGCATGTATGGAGGTATGAGAAAATGAAGATAGGATTTTTTATGTACTGTGTCTGAGATTTGAGTACAGACAGAGGAAAAATTACATTCAAATTATTCATTTAAAAATAGTAGGTAGTTTTTGGTTACCAAAAAAATAAACCACACAGACTATTATATTGTGTGGTTTAACAAATAGTTCAAAAAAATCTCTAGAATTGGAAATGGTCTCATTAAAATAAACTAGTTTCACTAAAGTTGAGTTAAAAAAAACACACACACACACACGAGAGAAAGGCGCTCTGGAATTTAGCAAAGTAGAATATTCAGGTCAAATCTAGAGATAAGCAAACTAGGAACTTCTGTTGTAATGGGTTATTGATCTGAGCTAAAGCTCTTTTATAATCGTTTGTTTTTAATGGCCCAATAGAACTTATTAACTTATTTCGTTTATTCGTATCGTATATACAAATTGACCAAGCCTTCAAAATTGTCTGATTAAACAATCGTTTTTAGTTTTCCCACCAGTTTGCGTAGCGTATGACGCATCGAATTATGACGCTCCAAATGGTTTTACGTATTACTACATATCTAGAGACAGTTAATGCTATATCAACATGCACGGCAGTGCATGAGCCAAGTTCTTCGCGTCAGAAAACGTCAGCACTGCCAGAAGCATGTTATACAGGAACAAGAGTTTATGGCAAAATCGACGATTTGGGGGCCCCGTAAGAAAAAA